>APFE030265613.1:321042-334285 GCA_000404065.3 Pinus taeda | reverse complement strand
AAAAAAAAAAAAAACTATTTTTTAAACTCGTATTTTCAACTTATCTCCCTATGGGTTTACTCAAATTTCAAGTGGAAACACTTGTTAGATGCAAAATTTGATTCCTCATTCAAATAGTACTCATATTGCATACTTTTGAAGGACCTTGCTACATGAAAAATAAAAAATACATGAAAAACGTGATTACAATCACATTTTTTCATGTATTTCTGATTTTTTATGTAGTAGGGTAGTATGCAACATGGGTACTCCTTGGATGATGAATTAAATTTTGCATCCAATGTGTACTCCCACTTGAAATTTGAGTAAAACATTAGGTAGATAAGTTGCAAATACAAGTTGAAAAAGTAGTTTTATTATTTTTTAATCTTTTTACTTTTTTACTCCAAAAATGGTGATTCATCCCCCATGGTTGAAATCATCATCTTGAATCCTATTAGTTCATATAAATTTTATTTTGGTTGTAATTTTTTCTTAGGAGGCCCATTTTAGACCTAAAAATTCCCCTAATGCATGAAGCACCAAGTATGGAAGGATTCGATGAATGAGGAATATGAATCGATCATGAAGAATGATGTCTAGGATGTGGTTCCTAGACCCAAGGACACGTCAATGGTCACTTCAAAATGGCTTTACAAAATAAAACATGGAGCTGATCAAAGTGTTGAAAATTTCAAGGCTAGGTTCATTGATCGAGGCTTCTCTCAAAAGGAAGGGGTGGACTATGACAAGATATGTTCACCAGTTGCCTGATACATCACTATTTGATCCATCATTTGTCTTACTGCCTCTCAAGGATGGAGCCTACACCAAATGGATGTCAAAATTTCTTTTTTGTATGGTTCGCTTAAGGAGGAAGTCTATGTAGAGTACCTTGAGGGGTTTGAAGTTCAATATCGTAAGACACATGTATGCAGGTTGAAGAAAGCCCTCTATGGGTTGAAGCAAGCCCCTAGGGCTTGGTATGAGAGGATTGATATATATCTTATGAAGTTGGGTTTTACAAGGAGTGAAGCTGAACCAAACCTATACTTCAAGGTTGAAAAGGACATTTTGGTTCTTTATGTAGATGATCTTTTTCTAACAGGCGCATATCCTCTCATTTATCAATGTAAGAGGGAGTTGGCTTCTGAATTCAAGATGAAGGACCTAGGTTTGATGCACTACTTCCTAGGCTTGGAGGTCTAACAAAAGCTAGGTGAGATTTTCCTTTCTCAAGGAAAATAAAATATGAAGCTACTCGAGAGATGTGGGATGGTGGAATGCAACTCTATGTCTACTCTAATGGAACTCAACTTCAAGAAGCTATGTGGAAGTTTTGTTGGGCCGACATTGGAAAATCCTTTTGAATATCGACAAGTTGTGGGGGCTCTGATATTCTTGGTAAACTCCAGTCCATACATATGCTTTGCTGTGAACACGTTGAGTCAATTTATGGTCAATGCTCATATACATTGGATTGATGCCAAGAATTCCTTGAGATATCTCCGTGGCATAATCAACTATGGTTTGAGATATGCTGCTGGGAATTTGAGGCTACATGGATATTAAAAAACGGATGTTGACTGAGCTAGCATTGTGGTGGATCATAAGAGCACGTCTAGATGTTGCTTCTCTTTTGGGTTTTCTTCAACATCTTAGATGAAAATGAAGAAGAAATCAGTTTCTTTAAGCACCGAGGCTGAATACATCGCTGCTAGTATGGATTGTTGCGAAGTTATTTGGTTGAGGAAGCTATTCAGTGAGCTATTTGAGCATGTGCTAGATACCACTGTGATCTTATGCGATAACCAAGGTGGGATTTTACTTTCGAAGAATCCCATGTTCCACAACTGCTCCAAGCACATTAATATTATGTACCACTTTATCTAGGATATGGTACAACAAGGAGAAATAAGGCTCCAACACATCAAGATGGATGAGAAGGTCGTAGACATTCTCACGAAGCCCTTAGGGAAGGTTAAATTATTAACCTTCTGAGAGAGATTTGGATTCATGGAAAGACCCTCCTATGAGAGTCCTACATGAGTTGGACAGTGATCTTTGGGAGCTCTTGAGGGCTTGGGGTACTTCTTGTAGCTATAAGCGACCATAGGGCGAGTGGTTCACCTTACCCTAGTGGTGCGCTATGTACAGGGTGAGTGGTTCACCTTCCCTTGTGACACCCCATGATGGTTGACATGTGTGTAGGGTGAGTGGTTCACCTTCCTGTACGATTGCCAACACATTTATGTAGGGTGAGTGGTTCACCTTCCCCTACGATTGACATATGCATATGATGAATGGTTCACCTTATCCTATGTCATATGAGTAGGATGACTGGTTCACCTTATCCTATGTCATATGAGTAGGATGAGTGGTTCACCTTCTCTTGTCGATGCCCCAACATATATCCTACCCATGGAGTCCAGGACTCATGGGAAGTACCTCTCATCTTGCCAATGAGTTGGGAAAAGTGGTTAGGGACCATAGAGTACCGATGAATGCATCGTGTACTCTCGTAGTCCCCATGAATAGGATGCATGGTGTTCAACAAGTTACAACTTGATCTAGGATCAACTGAGGACTGACCTTTTCTAGTGGAGAGTTTGTGACTCACTCTCGATAAATTCTTATTTATTTAATTGATGGTTCAATAGAGAAGAGAAGAGAAGAGATGACAGAGATGGTACATAACGACAAGATGACATGATGATGACAGATGGATTGTTAGGTGGAATTATCCTTGGTTGAGAGGGAGTGTTAAAATTTTCAACTAATTCCTCCTTGGGACAACTCATTTGATGGATATGATGATTGAATTAGATACCTCTTTTCAATAGGTCTAATATTGATATAAAAATCATCTCATTCGGACAAGCATAAGTGTGATTTTGAATTTATGAGCACACGTGCAAATTGTTCAAGCTGACCTCAGCTAAATGTAGGCTTAAGAAGCCCAATGGATGTGTCTCTTCACCCACAACAAAGTGCATAAATAGAAGAGACCTCACAAATCATTTGGACATCCATCATTCACACATTTTTCTCTCTCTCTTCATCAGGCTGGTTCATACAACTTGGATAACCTCTCTCTCTTCATTAGGTTGGTTCATACAACTTGGATAACCTCTCTCTCTCTCTCTCTCTCTCAAGTGTAGCAAGGAGGATGATTTTCTAACCAGAGAATTATAGGTTGAATTTTAGACTCCAGGACCAGTGTTGAATGAGGAGATTTTGACCTATTTTGACTACGTTTGAGGGCATAAATCAGTTTCTTTAGGCCACATTGATTAGCAAATAAATAAGGGATTTTGGAGTTGTTTAACCTACGTTTACCACAGGCATGTTTGACCACAAAGTTGACTGATTTTAACCAAAGTTTTTGTGATTATTTTGGGTTGAATTTGACCATTACTAGAGGCAGAGTTTGACTTCCTTTGACTGAGCTTCAAAGGAGGTTGGTTAGGGCTAAATTTTGACCGCAATTGACTGAGAATTAGACAGGGCTGATTTGACTTCGTATTGGGCTAATCAATTTGAATTTTGTACTCTCTCTGAGATGAAATATTGAATAATAATAAGAATATTTTATCAAATGGTTTTCCCACATTGGGGTTTTTCCCTAGCATCTGCCAAATTTGGCGTTCTCTAATCTTGGCTTGTCTTCTGCAATTTTGTTTTATGTTTTATCTACATTTGTTGTCAATGTGATTAATGGTTAATGTGATTGCTACTGGAAATAGTTGGAATTTTTGTTGGGATGCTAAATAAACATTGAAGTAAATTGTGCTACGCATGCAACATACCATTGATATCTAAAATTATCACTTATTGATTTCTTGATTCTCCAAAAATGACATTATGTACATGCCAACATTTGGCAGTGGTGCATCCTGCTGTAAATGAATCCCATGTTGTATTCCTCTTTTAGGAGGAAACCCTTCAAGTTCCTGAAATATCTCGTCATAATTGTTAACAAATTCAACCAAATCCTGCTTGAGTTTAGAATCACATCCTGTAAAAGCTTCAGATTCAGTAGTATCTTTAGCTTCAATCATCAACAACATAAAATTATTACTAGAATTTACAAGCCTTTTCATCTAACTAACACTTACAAGGGATAATTTCATTTTCTTGCAATGTGCTCTAACAATATACTCAACTCCATCTTTAAAAATATGATATTTTTTTTCTCATGATGATAGAATATGGATTTTCCGACATACAAGTATGGACTCCCTAAAACAATCCCACATATGTCAAGTGGTACAACATCAAGCTCTACCTCATCAATAAAATTTGCAATGATGGCAAATTTAAGTTGACATTTTCTTGTCACTTTCAATTTGGCATCATCACGTACCCAACCCAAAGGGTAAGGTTTAGTATGAGGTGTAGTTTCTAAGTTTAATTTCTTGACAATAGCTTCAAAAATCAAATTGACTTGGGATCCACTATCAAACAAGGTACCAACTTTTGTATTTTTTGTAATAACCCTGATATGGAAAAGCTCAATTTTTTCTTTATCATTTTGACACTCAATAGGCTTACTAGAAGAAATAGTGCCTGCATTAGAAGCTTTACCTTTCATTCCCATGGCTGTGATTTTTGTCTCATCGCCTGAATCAGATCCTAGATCTTGTTGAATTGTTGCAGTAGTCTTTTGTTTCCCCTTGTTGTTAAACTTCTTTGGTCCCATTTATGGATGTAGTTTCCCACAATGGTCTTCATCATGCCCTTCTGTTGAGAAATGTTTACAAGTAAGTTTCTCTCCCTCTTTCTTGACTGTAGCATTATTTTTTTCTTTGCCTTTAAACTTCCCCTTTTCCTTTGTCTCCAAATTTGGATCGTTTCTTGCTAGTCTCTTGAGGAACATTCTTGCCTCTTGCTTCTAAATGAGTTGCCTAAACACATCACCTAGATTGGCGGGATTAAAAAAATTATAGTATGTCTCAAATAACAATGTAATCCACTTATGTATTTAAGGAGGGTTTCTTGTGAAGACAAATCAACACCCAATATTAAAGCTCTTGTTCTAAATTCTTGTACGTAACTTTGGACACTTTTACCTTTAGCTTTTCTAAAATTCTGCCAATCCATAATTGATTTTTTCATGTAAGATAATGAATAAAATATCCTTCTTAATGCAGCTATAAAATCATTCCATGAAGAGATAATTTTACCACTTTTCTGCAAATCTTCTTAAGTTCTTCCCTCCCACGAGATAAGGGACGTTTCACCCTCCAAACAAAGAGAAGCAAGTTGGATATTTGTAACATCATCCTTGTAACTTTTCAACATTTACTTCCCCATTGTACAAAAGGAATTCAAACTTGACATCAAGCTTCAACAATGGAGACTTAGCATGTCCTTTTGGAGATCTAGGAGGAGCATGTCTAGGTGTTGAAGGAAGTAAATAAGGAGGTGAGGATGGAGGCGAAGATGGAGGTGAAGATGGAGGTGAAGGAGGAGGTGGAGGTGGAGGCTTTCTCCCATCATCAACATTAACTTTTTTTTGGTTTGAACTCTCTCCTTGCAACCATGTTGGTATCTCTTCATACAATACTCTTACCATCTATGACATATCATAGAAATCCTTTTTGAAATCTCTCTCATCCTCAGACATCAATTCATGTCATTCTTCATGTTCCATGATTGGTGGAGTTCTTGGAGATTGTAACCTCCTTGAACCAATTTGAGGGTTCATTTCTTGAAGAACTTCTTCTCCTCTCCTCAATTTAGACCTTGTTAACATTCAAAAACACTTGCAAACATAGTCAAACCTTAAAAAAAACCACGCTCTAATACCAAAATGATTTGAAATTAAAAACTTGAAGGCTTCTTGAAAACATTTGCAAGCAATTTTATGTCTTGTGGGAAATGGATAAAGTTGTAAAAGCACATAAACTTAGTATTTTTAGTTAAGTTTGCAAAAATAAAACATAAAAAAATAGACCATGAACAACATCACATAACCAACAATTTGAGGATGGAGTTCACCCCTCCTGGGCTACGTCTCTGGGTCTAGCTCCCAATGTTGTCCCTTTCTATTGTATGCTCAAAATGTAAATAACACCAATTTAAAATGCTTAAATCACAAAAATAATGTTTCCATTGTGTCCAAAATACCTAAAAACCCCATGTCTAGGCTCTTCTTGGCCTCAAAAGCACTGAAAATGACCAAGTTGGGCCTTTTTCTCCATTTCTCTACTATTTGTCCTACAAAATCACAAAAATTTCTAACTAGGAAATGAATTCCTTATTTTGGCAGTCTATTGAGCGACAAGTTAGCACGGTAATGGTAGAAATCCCACCGAAAAAGGCGCAAATTTTCGCAAGTTTAAATGTGCCAATGAGACCTTAAGTGCCTATTTTGAGCCTTGTGGTCTGTTATGTGGTGGCAGATATGGCTAGGGGTTGGGTATGAAAAGGTTTCGTGTGCCCGCGCCTGCTCGAATCTCTGCCAATGGTCCCATTAAAGCCCATGTGGCCCAAGGATGGGGCCATGTGGCCCAAGGCTGGGGCCATGTGCCCCATCCCCCTCCACCAACCATAAAACCATTCCATATTAGATATAAACCTGCCAACTATAATAAAGAAATATATGTAGCTCAACGATTCGATGGTCAATTTGTAAATGATAGGTCATGGGTTTGATCCTGGTAGGGTCAACAACTTGACCATAAAATTTTTGGTACAGTTCCTGACGACACCTCATGATTAGGCCACCTAACACCAAGCAACCAATAAAAATGTGCCAACACCGCCTGTACGACCTCCCATGTGTTAGCACGTGATTGGTCCACCTATTCTCCATACATTCCAATCACTTACTGATTTCAACCCTATGTCACATGTATGGCTTTCCCAGTCAGTAGCTCAGTCAACCCTGTAAGTTGACTTTTTAGTTGTTTGCAAAGAACTTCAGAACACGATAACTTTCACATATGGTGTCAGATCGAGGCAATTCAAGTGTAGTTGGAATCAAAACGACAAGATCTATGATTTGGCACTGATTTTGAGTGATTTTGAGCACTTTGGTTTTTGAGCATATTTTTTATCCCTTTAATAAAAAACAATCCTTAAATTTAACCAAAAATAATTTAAAAGTAAGAAAGTACATGGTGCATTCCTTGAGCCCCATCGAAGATGATATTTTCACATATTTTTATCATAACTTTTCATATAGGCTTAGATTTTGAATAAATAGTTTTGAAAACATTTTTATTTCGCTATGTTAAATCAATTTAAAGAATGGAAGTGAGAAAAACACTAAGCAATATTATTTTTTGTCATTATTTGAGAATGTTGCATTTGTGTACGATGAAAGATTTCTCCTCACCTTCACATTTCACACAATGATCATTTAATATTGGATAATTAACACTCAGTTCACAAATGTAAAATCACACTTAGCATTAAGGAAGCGCAACTAAAATGAGCCCATGTAGACATAGTAGTGGTGATACTTAATTGCCTACCTTTATCTCGCATTCAATATACACAACCCAGTATTTTCGTGCTTCAAAATTTTGTAGTTCTTTTTACTATAAAATTTAAAATATGTTATATATTTTAATCATTTAAAGTTATGCTGAGAGCAGAGATGCGAAAGAATCTTTCATTGTGCTTCTTCTACACCTCCGCACTCAGAACCACATAACATATTTAATAGTTGTGGGTTAATCTCGAATGTATATGGAGATGCAAAACATTACAAATTGAAGTTCCTGTTTCTAGCTCCACACACTCGTTCTCCTATACAACACTCCTTTCTCACATGCATTGAAAAGAGACTTCATTTAAAATTAGATACTAAGTTTTTGTTTAAAGTTAAAATGGTTTCATGTTTGCAGAATAACTTTCCCTCTACAACCTTGTTCTCCCGCATATACCTCCTCTTGTGCACATCATTCATTCCACATAGATTAATAGCTCTATGCAATTAGTCTTGTTCACATGTTCATTAAAAATAGAAAACAAAGTCATGAGAGATCTCATTGTGCTTAAGGTTAAAACATTTAATTCGATAATCAAAATAATAAAGTTTTTTTACATTATCTAATAATAAAAAATTAAGATTAAATTGAAGTGAAACAAATGCCAAGAAATATTATATATCAAGCAAGTATATACTTGGAAATCCAAGTTGCACAAAATCAATATGTCAATTTCATTTTGAGGTGTGGAAGAAGCTTTGATTTTGAGGAGTGCGGAAATACGGGAGAATAAAAATGAAATCATTTTATGCACCTTTGCACCTCTGCTCCATACAAATTTAAAAGATTGAAACATCTAACATCTTTCAAAATTCATAGTAAATAGAACTACTAAAATTAAAAAATTCTTAATAATTTTTTTTAATGTATTCCTAGGAGATGTATGTATGATGTAATATAAGAGCTCAAAGCATAAGTCCTAAACAATAAGTAACACAGTTACAATAACAAGAATTATATTGAGATTCAAATTCCAATCATCATAGCAATGATTAAAATAAATATTATACACATAACATATGTCTGAAATAAAAAAATGTTCTCAAGCATTCATTTTCATTGTGATCAGTAACAGACGATTAGATATAATATAAAATTTAAAATCATATCCTCGAAAAATTATGGTCTATTAATGTTTTTGGGAAATTCCACAAAATTCAGATGCTTAGAATATCTTACGCAAAACATTAAGAAACCTTATTTACAACTAAAGTCACTTATATCGGCAATGAGCATGCTTAGTATCTCAACTCACCAGCTCATTCACTATGATATTCTAGCATCATCTCTCTAACTATCGGCTCCTGCATTCTAGGAAAAATTAGCAATAATTGTTCTATGGTAAATTAAGTAAACACAATAAATTATAATTTATCTCTGAAACAAGGATATCTGGTAAAGAAAGGCATGTGAAGACGGAAGATATTATGTAACTAAACCTACATTTATGTTTGGTGTCTAAAGAACTCATCGAAATCTTGCAACTTAATCGCAAAAGTAAATGCATTCGTCCTAATGGGGACTGGTATTGGTCTCTCATGAACTGTAATATGGAAAAAGGTAACTGCAAGAGAGAATAATAAATTGCATCTAGCAATTAGCTTAGGCCATGATAACACAACAAATATCAATAACTAAATACTAGTAAACAAAAAAACGAATGTGAAAATATGCAATTAGCTTAGGCCATGATAACACAACAAATATCAATAATTAAATACTAGTAAACAAAGAAAACGAATGTGCAAATATTTAAGGAGACTTAGAAGTTAGAATGTGCAAAATCATAGACCATGATTGTTTGACAGTTAGTTGTCTTTTAGATGCATGGATTCTTGAATGGATTTCTCCAACATAGCTGAAATGAAATATTTCATCGGATCGAGTATAATCTCTAACTTAACACGTTCATTGAATATTTGTTTCTCGATGTCAATAGCCTCTTTTTGCAATTGCGCAAACAAGACAAATTTCTCTTCATTGATACTAAAAAAAGAAATTATCCATTTGCAAATTTCATTTGTAGTAGAATAAGTTATATCATCAAACTCTCTTTCCTTTGATTCTTTTAGTCTCTCGAATTAAATCATTAGTGTATGTCTTGAAATCAATTTAGAAACATGTATGATGCATGAATCATTTAGATCATGAACAATTTGTATCATCTTGAGAAAGGCATCACCTCTTCTAATGTTTATGCTTTCACATTCATAAATAATGTTTTCTTGTGTGTTGATTCTTTTATACTATCCAACTCTGACCTGTCTCATTCTATTAGCATTGGGGAGTCCTCCATTTTTTTAATCTAGATAAGACAACAAACCAAGTCTTTAACTAAAAGTAAGTAAGTCATTGTCAATGAAATTATTGTCTTCTTTAACATTATTTTTAACCAAATCGGCAAGTGAGTTAATTCCCTATGCTAAACGAAACACATCAGAAGCTACTTGTCATGGATGTTCAATAATTTCCAATCTTTGGCATATATTAGTGATAATATAAGATTTGACTGCATCAAGGAGTTTGAGAGCTTTATTGGTCTATGGGATGTTTCAACAATAGAAATTTTCGATGGTGGTGCCTGTATTTCCAATGGAGTCATTAACAAAGGACCCAAATTTAGAGCATCTTCTAACTCTTTTATTATTTCTTTGAGTATTAGGTTCTCTGTTTCCTGTTGGTCAACAAACTTTATAAGTGTGTTACCAGTAGCTTGATGCATATTCATGATTCCTTTGGCTACAACCCCAGACACATCAACATCTCTTTCTACTTTATCAATAACTTTTTTACTATGGACTTTTACTTTTTCAATTCTCAAATTTTACTACCCTTATTATAGTTTTCATCTTGCAAAATGAGAGGGAATTCATCGAAAGTAGTGGCTCCTTGGGAAATTTGCTCCATTACTTTTTAAGTTTCTGTTAAACAAGCAATAACACCTAAACATGTAGTATAACACTCTCAATTTCCATGTTCATAGTGTTGAGAAAACATTAGGCAAGAAAATTAGGGTTGATTTCTTTTTCACAATAATTACTTGTGAGTGTTTGTTAGCTTTTTATTATTTAGTTATATTATTCTTCATTAAACAATTACCAAAATGTACATGAAGATCACAAATAAACAAAAGAACACAAGATGCAGGCTCTCCAAGCCAAGGCCAAAACCCCACAAGGGGGAAAAATTAGAAAATTTCCTCTTCTCATAGAATCAGATCAAAGTGAGATATACAAGACCCAACATCAAGACCAAGACCTCTATAGATGCCCAAGTTATCCCTCCTTCAATATTTCTTGTTGCTGGTCAAAATCAACAAAGTCAACATTGGTCAAACATTTGAATTCTGGCTAATCCCTGAATTTTTCAACCTCCTTGAAATACTTGCCCTATAATTTCAAGCATGCAATACCACGAAATCTTCCTTAGAAACTCACACGTGTGGACACAAAACTAGGGCACAAAAATGAAATTTCTCTCTCCTTTGACTTCACTGAAATTCTCCTTATTTTGCACCGAAATCAAAGTCAATGATGGATGGTCAAATGAGTTTGAAGTCTCTTGTATATATAACTTTCCAGATGGCCAAATGAGTGCCTATTCGAGGCCAACATGTCCTAGAAGGCTAACTTGGTCTTGTGGGGACAATTTGACTCTTTTGACTTAACAAAAAAAAATTATTTCCTTTTCTTACAAAGATTCTAAATGGACTTTAACTCAATTACATTTTCTTATTGACTCAAATGACCCTTAGAGCATGAAGAATATGCTTTTACTAGGAAATAATAATCAAAATAATAATTTTTCTTTTTCTTCTTTTTTCTTTTCCTGAAGTACAAGTACAATGATAATCATGAAGACAAAACCTAGTTACATTTTTCAACACTCCCTCTTAATTATGGAGGTATTCATAATTACACAACAAGATATAAGGATACTCTCAAATTGAAATATTCTCATAAGAAGAGTTTGAATTGATAAGCATAATCAAGCATCATAATCATAACCTACATTGTCAATTACAAAATAGAAAGGCCTTGCATGACAAGCTCTAACTCTCCACTAGATTAGAGCACAATTCTGGGAGGCATACAATTGGACACCACCACAATCATATCTCAAGGAACATACCCCATCTGGATTTTCACTAGGTATGTCCTTACAAGGAATATTATCATCTTGGATTCCCAATCCTCAAATAATATCTATGCTCCTTGGGACTACTCTTGTTTTGGACACCTTGCACTATCCTCAAAGAGTATCGGTCCTCAAGACTACTCCTATCTTGGATTCCCAATCCTCAAGAGTATCAGTCCTAGAAGCTTATCCAATCCTCCATTCTCCCTTCTAATTCCTTGACTATATTTATGGATATTACTCCTAGCCTAGTGCATGACACATGGAGAATAGATCCTTACTCCCTCTCAACTAGGGACACAAAACCATAAGCTTCAACTTGTCTCTTTCATCAACTACTTATTCTTCTGTGGAGATCTTAGTAGTAGCTTGTAAGGCTTCTCAACAACTAATAACATCACATCGAACTTCGACCTTCCTAGATCTTGACAATCTTCATGCAACTTTGTAATCAAATGGTTCATCTATCATCTTCAAGGAGCCAAAATTCCTCATAACTGTAAGCACATGCCTTATTCCTTACATAACATAATTCTACCCTCATGCTCTTCCAATCCATCATAAGTGTTGGTGAAATATCATCAAACAAGTTGTCTCAACTACTATCTTTCTAGCTTCATCACAGACTTCTACAATATGTCCTTTCAGGAAGCCAAACAACATCCCATCATTATCAGAGTTGCCAAATCACAATAGCTTCTAGTCAAGGTGTGGGATTATTCATGTCAAATTATTTTAGGTTTCTCCCTTTGAGGTCAACATTCATTTGCATGGTCAATATTCATATTGCAATAGAGTTATGCTTCGTGCTCTTTAGGTTTCAATCATCAATCAATGTGTTCTGGGAATGAACCAATTAGTTGCTAGTAAAACAACATAAAAATAATTCAACTTCTTTGCTTAAAGACATTACCCTAGATTAAACGCCATCTCTTTTAGTCACAAGCTTCTTTGGGTTTTCTACCAAGATTTAATTAATATCATATCCATCAAGATATATATAACTCCCTCTTTCCATTTTGTAGGTTTTAATCCTGTACTGAAATTACCTGCATACAAAGTCTAAAAAGATAAAATAAACAATGGCAAGAACATAAAACATAAAACATATATACATAGAGATTTTCCCCCGGATCCAAAATCGGGACTACTAGATTGATTTTTCATTGTTGAATTGAGGCTTCTGTGATCCATATCAAGTTTAAGAGAAAATTTTCAGCGTAAATCACAAGATATACTATTTGTTGCCGTGTTTCGAACCAACCAGCGTGGTTCATCGTCAGGACAAGTTGAAAAATCAGATCCATCTTTGCCTGTTAAATAGTATGAGTAGAGCCTCCAATGGCTAACTATGACAACTGTTAAATTTGACTTGGGACCCGGGTCAAACAAACCAATTATAAATTAAAAGTAAGTTAGTTAAAATAAGGGACCTTACCTTTACCTAAATATATAAATTATATGGTTAAAGTAATTTTAATTAAATTGGTTGTTGAGTTAATAAATAGTTGAAAATATTAACTATTTAATAGAAACCTAGAAACCATAAATACTATAAATATAGAGTAGAACATATAACGAACAAGATATAGAGGAATAACTAACTAATTAAAAATATAAATATA
>APFE030265613.1:273121-319411 GCA_000404065.3 Pinus taeda | reverse complement strand
TTTATTTATTTATTTTTTTTCGAGGAAAAAATCCGTAATTTTATTCATATGACAAAATTACATGTAGTGGATGCTATAAGCATATGCATAACGCTGTCCATGAAGAGGACAAAAAATTTACAACAAAATATATATATATATATCAGCAGGCCTATGCTTTTCTGCCCTTTTTCTTCTCCAACCCTCCGATTTGGAAGTGGGTGAAATAATGGCCAACTGGTTTTTCGGTGTGTTCAACGGTAGATCCTTGTCGGATTCAGATCCTTGCGATCCATGAGTTCTTTTTATTCCACTAACTTCCAGTTGAGGTTCTGGTTGCTGATGTATATTCTTTGGCTCCATATGAGTATATGGGGCAGTATCATCTTGATTAATTTGCTAACCCATGTATAAACCAGTTTCCGTTTGGTTCTCTGGAGGTTTTGACTGCAAGTCCTCCTCTTCTTCCATCAGATCAGTGTGCTGCCAACCTTTAGGCCTTTTTTGCTGTTTCTTTTTTCCTTTGGTGTCCTTTCTGGTTAGCGGCAATTATATTGGAGGTGTCCAGTTTGCAAGTAGCTGCGGCATCTGAAAGCAGTATTCTCATAGTCGAGTGGTTGAGTCCTCAATGAATTGTTCTAGTTCAATGTGATGTGATCAGGTAGTCCCTGACTCAGGTCCACCTCAACACATATTCTGGAGAAAGTGACGATTCCCTTGATAACTCTGTCTTCATCTATTTTTAGGAATTTCCCCGGGGAACTCCCAATAGCTGATAAAACTTTGTAATGCCAAAGTGTAGAGGGAGGTTATGGAGCCTCACACAAACAAGCATTGTGGAAATTTTCATAGTGTTTGCATCAAATTCATCAAACCAAGGAGTGATGAAGAGGCCAATGTTGCCCCAAATCCAAGGCCCCTGATTGATAATACTGTCTCTATCTTGGACTGTACTAAAGCCAACAATGAAAAATCCCTTAGAGCATAAATGTATATCACAATTTGTTGTCCATGTGGTGAAAATCCAATGATGTAGAGCATCGGATTTTGGCCAGAAATCATTAAATCTACAAATGACAACGTTATTGGATAGTTCTGTATCTAGTTCAGTTACCTCTGGTAGATGCACTTGGAGCGTAGGGGATTCCATTTTTTGTTCCACTATATAGGGACCTGGTAACTCTGGTACTGGTGTTGTTTTTTGCTGCAATTTGCCTTTTCCCTTGACTACATCACAAAAAGAGCTAGTGTTTTTTGAGCTGTCACCATTACATCCTCCACGCAAACGTAGATTTAGGTTAATGGTTGAATCATTGTTGATACCATAATCCTAAAGAGAGAGGAGGTCCTGTAGACATCGACCAGAGAAAATCAGGTTTGGGTAAATGGTGGGGATCCCAATTTGGTTCCGTATTACCTTCTTTAGCTCCTGTATATTCAACCCCTTTCTAAGCCTCATATAATGATGGCTGCCCCCAGTCTTTTTGACGAAAATGTTAATCCATTCTTCACCTACGCGGGATGCATCAGGTGTTTTGGGGCTACAATCCGTTGTTATGGGAAAACTTCCTACATGACACACTACATCCCAGATTTTTGTATATCTTCCGCTTCCTGCTACTTCCAGATTTGGCTCATTAGGGTCATTATTTGTGTGCTCTATCATAGCTCCAAGAATAATGTGTCCCGCTGTAGACAGTACCCTTTCCCGTGCACAGGAGATATCCAAAGAAGATTGGAACCCGGATGCAGAAAGTCCAAACTCCTGAAACCACACACGCAGTAGCCTATTGGTGTAAAGACAGATGATAGGGGGAGGTGGATGCAGGATAGGAAGTGGTATGTCGGCAACAAGACTCGTCTTTCTCTGTGTCCACGCCATCGTCCAACCGAGCAGTGGTAAGAGAAGTCGTGATAGATGCTCAGGCAAAGAAAACAGGAGGACATTGCCCCTGCCAAGACGCTTGAGAGCAAGTAAGTGTGGCTTAAGCCAAAAAAAACCCATCTTGTATATGAGTAAAACGAGTTGTTACCTCTTCCTGACGTGGTTCTATTCCCCGGAGAGAGGGAACACCTATCGACTTGCGATCTCCTTCGAGCAATCGATTGTGAGCCTGGGAGAAAGTCCCCGCATCTTGAAAAGGAGTGATCACCATTGTTGGTTACAAAGATCAGTTCCCGCCTCTCTCAGATGTTTCTCTTCTCTCAAAATCTTTCCTCTATATATTGTTAGTTATACGTTCTACTCTAATATTTATATTTTCCATTTATCTATTAAATAGTTTATACTTTTAACTATTTATTAACTCAACAGCCAATTTAATTAAAATGACTTTATACATATCATTTATATATTTAGGTAAAGTTAAGGTCCCTTATTTTAACTAACTTACTTTTAATTTATAACTGGTTTGTTTGACCCGGGTCCCAAGTCAAATTTAACCGTTGTCCTAGTTAGCCATTGGAGGCTCTGCTCATACTATTTAACAGGAAAAGATGGATCTGATTTTTCAACTTGTACTGGTGATGAACCACACTGGTTGGTTCGAAACGCGTCGACAAATGATATATCTTGTGATTTACGCCGAAAAATTTCTCTTAAACTTGATTTTTCATTATGTTCCTTTCAATGTTACAATACATATATATACATGCTGAATCATTCATAAACCCCAATCCATTAACCCTAGATTAGAACACAAATGTAGTTCCCTTGAGCGGATCTACAAAATACCATGGGAAAAAAAAAAATCATGCCCAAAACCATGTGCAAAACCAATGCAAAAACCATAGGTAGGATCGCCCACCTAAGATAGGATCCATCCTGTGACCCCCTTGTTGTGCCCAACACAACAAGCAGGGGGGGCTATCACCCCCCTATGACCCCCCTCGTGCATGCAACTAGTAGTGGAAATAATATAACACACACCCAACATTCTCCCACTTGTTGTTTTCCTTTCCACATAGGGGGTCACAGGAGAGCTTAGTCATTGGTCTAGCCCCGCAACGCCCATTGTTTCTCTACACCAAGAAAACTTCTCAGTTCTCACATAAATCATCAATGCATCTGCAACATTCTTCAAAGTGTCCACCTTTACTAGGAACACCTTTTTGTCCTCAACCATATCCCTCACAAATTGATACTGAACATCAATGTGTTTTTCCTTTGAATGATAAGCAGAGTTCTTTGCCAAGAAAATTACACTTTGGTTGTCACAGTCTATCCTTATAGCTTTCTATACTAACCCCATACTTGAACACAATCTCTGCAACCAAATTGCTTCCTTGCTTGCAAGAGTGGTTGCCATGTATTCTGCCTCTGTAGTTGAAAGTGCCACTACAGATTGTCTCTTTCTCATCCAACTGACTGCACCTCCAAATAGGTTAAACTAATACCCACTTGTAGATCTTATCCGATCTAGATCTCAAGCCTAGACTGCATCAACAAAGCCAAGGATGTCCAAAACGTTGTCCAATTCTTGTCTTCCTTGGTAGCACAAACCATAATCATTAGTGCCACGAAAATCCCTGAAAACCCGCTTCACTGTTATCCAATTCTCCTTCCTCGGTTTTGACATAAAATTTCTCAATTCTCCCATTGCATGTGAATGTATGGTCTAGTACAAACCATTGCATACATTATGCTACCAACTACACTTGTGTATGGAACACAAGACATGTCCTCTTCCTCTTCTTGTGTCTTGGAACACTGTTCAACAAATAACTTTATACCTACAGGAATAAGAACCGTCATCGATTTACTATCTGGCATATTAAACTTTTGAAGTATTGTCTCGACATGCTTCCTCTGGTTTAACTAGAGATTCCTCTTTTCCCAATCTCGTTTAATTTTCATGCCCAAAAAATAGTTTGCGGTAGCAAGATCCTTCATGTCGAATTTGGAGGATAATTGGGTCTTCAAATCCTGGATAATTTCTTTGTCATTTCCAATCAGCAACATATCATCCACATACAAGACTAGATAAATAACATGGTCACCAATTAATTTAAAATACAATGATCTTGTTTGCTTCCGGTAAAGCAAAGTCCCCATATATATGTATCAAATTTCTGATACCACATCCTTGGTGACTGTTTTAACCCATACAAAGATTTTTTTAACTTGCATATTAGTTCTTTCTTTCCATTCCCTGTAAAGCCTTAAAGTTGCTTCATATAGATCCCTTCTTCCAGATCCATGTGAAGAAATGTTGTCTTCACATCCATTTGTTCTACCTCGAAATCAAAAGAAATAACAATAGATAAAAGTAATCTAATAGAAGCTACCTTGGAAATAGGAGAAAAATTATCACCAAAATCAATTCCTGATACCTGGGAATAACCTTTTTCTACCAACCAACATTTGTATTTCTCCACCTTGCCTTCTGAATTCATCTTCTTCTTAAACACCCTTTTTCTTCCAATGGGTTTCCTTCTAGTCGACAACTCCGCCAAATCCCAAGCCTCATTTTTGTCCAAAGATGTCATTTCATCAGCCATGGCCTCTTTCCAGAGTTTTCCATTTTCTGAATCTACCGCCTCCCTAATAGTTCTGGGATCATCATCAGTAATAGATAAAGAAAAATTTGAATATAAAGAAAATGGCCTATACCTTTTTGGATACCTTCTTTCTCAAACTGATCTTCTCACAATTAGAGTTTGTGGCTCTTCATCTTTTGATTCTTGTTCTGTTGTAGAGTCTAATTCTTCCTCCTTTAGCTCAAAATCTATCTTATCAGGTTCCTTTGGTAGGAATTCATGTTTAATAACATCTTTCATCTCTCTAAACGCCACATCTCGGTTGTACACAACCTTCCTTGTTTGTGGGTTCCAAATCTTATGACCTTTTAAACCATCCTTATACCCAATAAAGATGCACTTTTTAGATTTACTATCCAACTTGGTTCTTTTCTCCTTTGGAACATGTACATATTCATTATAGCCAAATGCCCTCATATGTGAAAGAGAGGGATTCTTACCAGTCAATACCTCATTTTGAGTCTTATCCTCTAATTCCGATGAAGGTGATCTATTAACCAGGTAACATGCAGTCTCCACTGCCTCTGCCCAGAATTCTTGTCCTAACCCAACACCACTGAGCATGCTTCTTGCCTTTTCCATCAATGTCCTATTCATTCTTTATGTAACTCCATTTTTCTAAGGTGTGTATGGAGTAGTCTTCTACCATGTTATACCACGCTTCTTACAGAGCTCTTCAAATTCATTCTTCTAGAACTCTCCACCATTATCTGTCCTCAACACCTTTATCTTTTTCTCTGTCTCGTTTTCCACCAGAACCTTAAATTCTTTAAACCTGTCAAAGACTTCAGATTTCTTTATGAGGAAATATATCCATGTATTCATTGAGAACTCATCTATGAATTATACATATTACACATACTTAACCAGTGATGGAACCGAAAGAGGTCCAAACACATCACTATGTATAAGCTCTAATATCCCTTTCTCCCTCTTAGCACCAGAGGGGAAACTCACTCGATTCTGCTTCCCATATACACAATGTCATAGAAATTGAAATCTAGAGATAAATTAGACATACCTTCTACCATACCATTACCATGAAGTATTTGAAGGCCCTTATCTCCAATATGTCCAGGCCTTTGATGCCATAACACGGTCTATTCTCCAGAGACCACTAGATTTTTTTCTCGACTTTCAGGAACCACAAAATTGTTGCACCCATCAATAACAATAATACCTAGAGGCTTGTACAAAGTTCTAATCCAAACTCCTAGCATCAATACTAGTGCTCCATGAACCATATTGCAGGTATCTTTCTCGAACACTATTTTCACACCCGCATCATCCATCTTGCTTACACAAATCATTTTTCTAGCCAATGTAGAATGCCCGGAAGTGTTATAAACCTTCCACCTTGTAACTTCCACTTGATTTGTCCACGTCGGAGGATTCTAGCCTTCCTGATGTCCCCTAAGAAGACATCACCGCCATCATATTTATCATACTCATAGAACCACTCCTTATGGTGAGCGAAGTTAAAGGATGCACCTAAGTCAATCAGCCATGCCTCATGATCTACATGTGTACTTGAAGAAGAAGCCAAATACACATCCCCACCTTCATCTGAGGTGCTTTTCTCCTCTGCATAAGGAGCATCATCAGATCCATTTCCTTTCTCAGGAGATTTAGATCTATAGTCATTTTTGAAGTGCCCTTCCTTTTCGCATTTCCAACACACCCTTACAGGTTTTCCTAGAGATTTATGTTTTCCTATAGATTTAGATCTCCCACTTGAGGACCTTTTTTTTTTATCTGTTCTAGGACCATCATCGTACAGATAAGGAATCTCCATTCTGGCCCTCCATATTTTTCCATCTCATCTCCTCTGACAGCAAAGATGAGACTATTTCATCAAACTTCAAGGTAGTTGTAGTGCTACCTATTTCAACAACCAGACTGTCCCACAAATTTGGTAGAGAACACAACGAACTGATGCACTTATCTTTATCTGGAATTTTAATAGCAACAGATAACAACTAGCTTACCACAATATTAAATGTGTTCAGATGCTCTGTCACTGATTCTCCATCCTTCATCCTTGGGTTATACAATTTTTTTCATAGGAACAAATTTGTTCACAAGAGACTTAGTTTGGTACAAAGTCCCTAACTTGTCCCACAAAGCCTTCACCGTAGCTTCCCATGATACATTCAACAATACTGAATTTGAGATACATAACCATATTGTGTTCTTTGCTTTCCGATCCAACTTCACGTAGTCTTCATATAACAATGTCGTTGGTTTAGTACCTAGATCTACTGCGATCCACTGATCTTTATCCACTAGCAGATCCTCCCTCTTGAGTTTCCACAACTCAAAACTCTAACCATAAATTTGTTGATCTCTATCTTTCCACTGCTTTCCATCTTATTTCACCACAAGAATCGATCCTGTAAATCTCCCACTGAACAAGGTGTACCACAGGCCCAAGCAAAAGCCCTCGGCAAAAAAGGCGTCCCCTTGAAGCTGAAACAACTCTAATACCAAATGTAGGTTCTAACACTATACAAAAATTACTTGCATATGAATTCTAAAAACAAAAAACAAACAATGGTGAGAATATAAAACATAAAACATATATACACAGATTTTCCCTTGGATCCTAAGACAGGGACTACGAGATTGATTTTTCATTATGTCTTTCAATGTTACAATACATATATATACATGTCGAAGCATTCATAAACCCCAATCCATTAGCCCTGTATTAGAACATAACCGTAGTTCCCTTGACTGTATCTACAAAATACCATGGGGAGAAAGTTGTCATGCCCAAAACCATGCGCAAAACACATGCAAAAAATCATAGGTAAGATTTCCCACCTAATATAGGGTCCAAACAAATTTTCTCGAATCGCTTCCCTGGACCCCATGCAGGGGGGTTTTTGCCCCCTAAAAATCCCCGATAGGGGGGTCTATCGACCCCTGTGACCCCCCCACACGTGCGACTAGTCGTGGAAAGAATATAACACCACACCCAACACATTTGTGGTAAGCGAACTTCTTGTCCTCTAATTGACTTCTTTGATGCAAGCTTCAAACTGCTCCCTTATTCTTCATCTTCATGCTTTGACACATCCTTCCATTTCTTCCTTTTGCTAGTCAATTTATAGATAAATATTGTCTTGACATGCAACCTTTATTAGAAGGCCATGAAAGAACGAAAAGGACAAGGCACAAAGATAATAAACAAGGAGATAGAAATTACTTATATTTTGAGAAGGATTAGCTCCTTCTTAATCTTGGACTCACCAACCTTGTTCTCACATTAAACATCAAGGGTTATATCTATATTTAACAATTAACATGATTAGACAGGGTGTTTATTCTAGGGCTCTTCTTAATCCAAACTATGTAAGGGTTCACAAACCCTAAATGCCAAGAATATTTAAGACATCACAAACTACAAGTTCTACAAACCCGAGATTCTTAAGGTCTTCAAAGGAAGCAAAAGGATCAGTTGCAAAACCCTAGTGATATTATTTTATTTATTGATCTCAAGACCTAATCTTCACATTCAACTAAATACTTGGAGTGCTACCATATCAAAAATTATATGTCACTATCTTTTACCTGTATATATGTATACCCTTTTACTATCTTTCAAATGACCATCATGATATAGTGAATTTGCCACATATCATGAAATGCACACGAAAATTATACATAACTTTGCAACCCTACCTTATCTCTTCTTTTCAAATATATGATTTTCCTGAAATGCCAACATTCTTCAACATATGTTTATCTTCAACACAACTACCTCTATTATTCTTCCTTCAAGTTAGGGTATGCTCCACAAACTTCTTTGTTTGTAACAAGATCTTGGCCTCTAGTGATGTTTTACATAGTTCTAGTCCCTTCCTTAAGTTATATATCACTACAAGGTGACTCAAATTTTTGTTTCCAATAATTGTGTTTTATTCTTTTCAGGTCATCTTCAAGGTGAGATCCAAACTTCTATTATGTATGGGAGTCGATACTACTTCATGTTCCAATTCTAGTCAAAATCTTGATATGGTCCTTGCTATTACATGTATTGGTGTTTCAGAGATAAAATTCACTATTTTGAAACAAGTATCACCACCTTTGTCTAATGCTTCAAAATAAAGTCTGGACCTACTTCAAGATGTAAAATAGAATTTATCCTATATTTATAGATAATTGTCCATTCTTCTACCCAAAATTACTTGATCATCCTTAACTCGTATTATATTCCTTTGACCTTTCAAATTGATGTAGACTTTCCACGTAAGACTATAGTGTTGTAGAAAAAATTGGATGTAGATGATTGACATCATTATGAATGCTTGTTTTGTAGCCTGTATTTGCATTAAATTATCTTTCCACAATGAATTTTGATACTATCATAGATGGTTTATATGTCTCAAAGAGGACTCACATACTTCTTATCCACCACAGTCTCAAACTTCTATATTGATATTAACTCCTTCACTTGATCTATATTTTCTCAAATGTTTCTCTATTATTTCAATCATGATTCTTCCACAAAAATATCAAATTGTTCATGCATATGTATCATTATTGTAAGGATCGATGATAGATTCATTTCACAACTTGTGTCATATTAAGCCTTAGATATTGTTGCATTAAATAATGCCCCAGGAATTATGTGCCTTTGTTTAAAGCTTCAATTTTTTCCTTTGCAACATAAAACTTTGGTCCTTAAATCTTCAAAGTACATTGTTATAGTGAGATTCAGATGCCTTATAAAAGTGCCACATGGTATATATATGAATAACGCCTTAGAGTCCTATTTACATTCTTCGGGAGCTTCAGATGCTAGTGTATCAAAACTTTAAAATTTGGTGAGCTTCAAAATTTAGATTTTATTATCCTCACAACTCAGAATATGTATGCTACAAAACTCATATATGTGTGCTTCATATATCAGACATGTATGCTCCAAAACTCATGCAACTATAGTGTCATTTGGATGCCAAGTTTAGAAAGAATTCAAATAGCCATTACATAGGGGTTTCAAGGCTCAACAAACCTCTGACATATCACATATGTTCGCGGCATACTAAACAATACCCTTAATTTAACTACATATTGGAAATACCTCTAAAAATCACATTATTTAACCCCCTACCAATACGAACCCAATACACCTTCCTAATTTAAGAAACCCTACTTTCACTATTATCAGATACATAGTGTCATTTCCAACTATAGTGTCATTTGGATGCCAAGTTTAGAAAGAATTCAAATAGCCATTACATAGGGGCTTCAAGGCTCAACAAACCTCTGACATATCACATATGTTCGCGGCATACTAAACAATACCCTTAATTTGACTACATATTGGAAATACCTCTAAAAATCACATTATTTAACCCCCTACGAATACGAACCCAATACACCTTCCTAATTTAAAAAACCTACTTTCACTAGATATTGTAGGTATCCATATTTTCATTAACTTTGAGCTCCATTTTTTAAACCTACCAATATAAAAACCCTTTACCCCCATTATATGCTCAACATATTATGTCATATTTTCCTCAATATATATCCCCCAATATGAATGCACATGGTATGGTATTTCTCCCCTAGTGAAGCCTCTATGAGCCATTATAACTTGTAGTATCCTTGAGCTTGGATGACAATAGGAGGTTTATCTAGTAACTTCCTTTAGGATTTTTGAAGTCTTCTTCTTTAACTTTGAGAGAGATAGGTACTTGCTATAATAGTGTCCTAAAATATAACTGTTGCAAAAGAGTTAAATACTATAGGAAAGTCTTCAAATATTCCAACAACATGTGACCTTAAGACCGTCTTCCTTCTACATAGCTTTGATACCATGTTAAGAAACCATTAGGCTAGCAAATTAGGGTTGATTTATCTTTCATGATAATTACATGTGAGTGTTTGTTGGCTTATTTTTATTTTTTTTTATGTTCTTCTTCACTAAGCAATTACCAAAATGTACATGAAGATAAAAAAGAAACGAAAGAACACAAGATGTGGCCTCTCCAAGCTAGGGCCAAAACCCCACAAGGTGGAAAACCCAAAAAAGATCATCTTCTTATAGAATCAAATCAAAGTGAGATACCGAAGTCCCAACATCAAGACCAAGACCTCCCTACATGCCCCAAGTCATCCCTCCTTCAATATTTCTTCTTGTTGTTCAAAGCCAATAAAGTAAACGTTGGCCAAACATTTGAACTTTGGCCAATCCCTAAATTTCATGGCCTCACTAAAATCTCATACCTATAATTTTAGGCCTGTAATACCACAAAAATTTCCTCATAAAATCGCACATGTGGACACAAAACTAGGGCAGTAAAACAAGCTTTCTCTCTCCTTTGACTTCTCTCTTTCTCTCCTTTTACTTCGTTGAAATTCTCCTTCTTTTGCACATAAATCGAAGTGGATGATGGATGATCAAATGAGGCCGAAGTCTCTTGTATATATAACTATCCATATGGCCAAATGGGTGCCTCTTCTAGGTCGACATTTCTTGGAGGGATGACTTGGTCTTCTAGGGACAATTTGACTCTTTTGACTTAATAAAAAAATATATTTATTTTTCTTACAAAGAGTCCAAAATGGAATTTAACTTAATTACATTTTATTCTTTACTCAATAGATCCTAAGAACATGAAGAACATGCTTTAACTAGGAAATAATAGTCAAAATAATAATTTTTTTTCCTCTTGTTGCTTTTTCATGAGATACAAGTAGGCATGAAGAAGTGCCCCCCCCCTTGATATCACTTCAATTAGTTTCACATAGACTTCAATTCTATGCGGATTTTATAGCGGATTAGAGTTCCCATAGTTTATTCCCCATTGATTTGGATTATTCGCATTGATTATTCTCCTTGCTGATTCCTCCCATTGGATTAGCAGATTTGAGGATTTACATTTTTCAACATATATCTTGTTCAATGCTTCATGTTTTCAAGGGACTTTTGGACTTGGTTGATTTAGCCATGTGTGTTATTTTTGGAATGAATGTTCGAGGAGGCTCTTCATTATCTCTTCCACCTGATAGCTGACTGTGAACCATTTTTGCACTTGAAATATACTTTCTCTTTATTTCATTAGAGGATGGAGTCATACCAATATCGGATGTGAAAGGTGGATATTGTTGCGTAGGATTTGTGCCTCTTTTCTTGTATTTTTGTTCCATGTTAACATTGGCTTCTTCAACAATTTCTCCAGTATTCATTACCAGTTCTTGATTTTTTTCTTAGAGCACTATGAGACTCCTCTCTTTCCTCTATAACTCTTGTAAAAAAGTTATTCTATCTAATTCTACATGGGTGTACAATAAATAATCCTTTTGGATCAAAGCCTCGACAAGATTCAAGTTAAGTTAAAAGAACATAAAGACTCTACAATCTTTACAACGTGAGTCGCATTCTTCATGGTGACTTGTAAAACAGTAAATGGAAAAGAAATAAATTGATTTTTCTTTTTCTATTCAAATATAACTATCCAATCATAGTATTTCCTGCATACTTCGACAACAAAATACCTATCTATAACAGTTTCTGGCAGCAACAATCATTTACCTTTAAACCCAGAAATTCAAATAGCTGTATTATTTTCTCTTTCTTCATGCACCCCTTTACCCCGCAGGAAAACTTGGGCTTAGAAAAATATTTGATGGAACTCTTGTCTAGTTATCATTTAAAGGATCTTCTTTACACATACATGGATTAGACAAAAATTTAAAGCAACTTCCTACTTCAACAATATGGGATGCCAAAACTGCATTGGTTCTTTATTAGAATTGAATTTAGGTTTATGGGGTAAATCGCGAAAGACATGGCTTGTGATGAGGGTTATTATTAGGTATGCCATTATAAATAATCTATTTCTTTTGGAAAAATTAACTAACTAAAAAACTAATACATTTGAAATAAGAACAGCGTAGTCGAATAAACAATATCTTTTATATGAGTAATAGAGAAGATAAAGAATGGATTTTCAGAAATATACTATAGTTTCTCGGCCCATAATATGGGCATAGAGCCATTAGAAGTCTCTAAAAAATTGTCTAAACAAAGAAATATCTAGAATGGAAATATCAGAAGGAACTTGAGAAGTTGACAAAATCAATTCGCAAATAATGTCCTTGTCATTTTCTTGTGACTCTAGAAAACTATTTGCTTTCGACAATTTTAAGCACATATCTTATTCAAGTAGCTTGAATATGTATCTGAATGTCATAAGAGTCATAGAAATTGGAGTCTTCTTCATTCCTATCATAATTTTTCTTGTGTTTGAATCAAAATTGTTTGTGTACAAATAAATTATTTCTCTAAAATTAGACACAAATGGAACACATGCAACATTTTCTCTGCTATACTAAATATTATGACTATTCTCTTCCATTGACAGGTTCACATATCACTCATACGCAGTTGACCACTAAAATATATCATCAATAAGAGCAAGTGAGTTAGTCATATCAGTGTAAACAACTTCTTTCCTTCCCATGCTATCCATTTTGCTTTATACTTTCAAAATATTCTCTCAATCAGCAATGTTTTCAATTCCCTTTAATTGTAGATTTTTCGATATGCTAAATAATCAACATGTATTACTATTTGGTGTGTGAAATATTTTTTGAATGACACTCAATAAATAGCAATTCAAGATACCAAAGTCGATGTTTACAGGAAGGAGTGGAAATAAATCTCAAAATTTGAAAACCATCTCCATTTACTTCGCACTTTTCTTTTGCTTTAATATCATTAATATATGTATCCTAAGAGTCAAAAGTTTACAAACTAAATTAAATGTGAATTCTTTGTGATAATGATAGCTAGAATACATGTTGCCAATAATAACTTAATTTTAAAGGTGTGAAAGGACAACCGCAAAGAAATATTCTGCGGAAACATGTCTATTTATCTTTTTTACGAAGTGAGTTGATAGTTGGGTTGGTACCTACTGTTATGTTGATGTATGTTAGTAGTATTCGATAGAAACACTTTTTTAATGTGGAAACACTTCCCATTTGTGACTGCGCGTTGATTCACTGAAAAAATTCTGAAACATCTTAGTATTGAGTTAATGCCATTATGTAGAAGATAGGAATGCGAAGGATACACTCCACACAATGAAATTTTATTCCCTTGTACATGATGCTAATTTGTAATTTTGTGCTACCTCCATTTTTGGTGTGCTTCTTCCGCACTCCTTACAATAAAAGCTTCGTTCTTATCTCCTTTTTGATGTCAACTGAAACACTATAGCTTAAATACCATCTGCAGAGCAATCAGATAAACGAAGTCTTAAACATATATTGAAAAACACCCATATGTTATAATCCACATCGATATTTATAGATATTTGTTTTATAACTTTGTTAGGGATTCTATAAAATATATTTCGTAAGCAATACAAAATATAATTCTTCAAAGTGAGGAGGTGCAGAACAAGCTTTCATTGTGCTTCTTTTACACATATGCATCTCCGCAACTCGCATAATGAAATCTTCTTCCATATCTCACAATGAAATTGATGTATTAATTTTGTGGGGAAATTTAACAATTTCAACAATCAAATGTTGAAATGAAGCTCAAGAAATCAATAAAAATTAAAATTGGAGCCTTTGGCATCAACCAACACTTGCTACTATTCTTTAGTTTCCATGAAGAGCATTTCACTTAGAAGCGTACGCCATATTGAAGGAAAAGTAGCATTTGCTGAGAAGATAAGTTTAATTGAGCTAATTTCATTATGCGTATTTGTGTATGAGCATAGGTATGAAGAAATCTTTAATTTGCTTCCTCTATAATTTGAAAGTTTCTACCATCATAAATGATGCTAATCTGTAATTTTATACCTCAATTTTCATATTTTCGATTTAATTTGTACGTTGGTGCAACATTTTTCATGTAGTTTGTCTCACGCTAAATGAATCTCACTATCCTTAGAATCCATAGATTAAAATTCATTCAATATTCCTATACTTATTTGGCTCTCTGCAAAGCTTATTTGTGAGTGTTGGCTTGAGGGGGTTTGCACCTAGGTTTAGAGTTAACTGCACTAACCAACAAAACCCTACACTACCGACCCTTTCGGCAACAATCTGCTTATCACAGACTGTAGTCTCACTCGAGGTAGTGTTGAGGGATGTTAGAAATAGGTTTTCTGCATGCAGAAGGCTATCTGATGTAGCAACAAGATGTTTCCTTAGTATAGGGCCTGATTCAACCTTCGTGAACCCTTATCTTTAGAATCACATACTTACATCGATTTCTACTTAATTAGATCTATGAGCTTTGCCTAAGTGTTCTAACATGCCTAAGTTAACATACAAAAGTAGATCTGAACCTTCGCGATGCACTTAAGACAATATTACAGAGAGTTAAGCCATAACTGAGCAGAAAACACATAAACATATAAATGTACAGATACTTGCACAAAATTGCTTCAAATATACTTTATTACTTCAGATCTTCAATACATACACTTATTCTGACCCTGCAGACACAACTGCAAGGGCCCGTGTACTTAGCTACAGACATACCAAGGTCTTTACACACTCATATGCAGGAGCCTTCCCCTTTGACATAATACAAAATTATAGACTCAAAATCTCTTTCAAGCCTTCATAAAAACTTTAGAACTACCTAATGATTCCTAGATGACTTCATTTTATATCTTTTACATTACATTACCATCGTCCGTGAACCATGGGCGAAGGTCATTGTTTACTCAAAATATCCCATCCCTTTACAAAATAGGGGGCTTTGACCTTCCTAAAAGCCACTTTGACTCTTAACATTATGCGTGCTCCGCTCTTCAAAATGCAGAGACTTTACAATATTACATCAAAATTGACTCAAAACTTAGACAAAAATTAGACCTGAGGGTCCCCATCCCAATAGACCCCCCAACAAAAAGATGTGACTCATCCTGAGTCACTCCATTGATACATCCTCAACGCACACTTTAAAGTTGTTGAACTCTATCTTCAATGCTTGAAGCTCTATTGTGCATTGCGCGGTGGCTTGCCAAACCTCCTCAACCAACTTCTTAGTAGTTGGCCCCTCTACTGCCAAGCCAATGGTCCTCTACGTCTGTTGCATTTCTTTTAGTTTACTCTCTACAGACTGAGAGAGTTGAATAGCTTCGTCAGCCCAAGGCTACGTTCTCACTTAAATGATTGATGCTTTTCATCGTAGCTCGTATATCTAATTTTGAATAGTCTTCCTTTCCTAGAGTCTGACAAACCTTTGCACAGGTGCTAAGGTCCACACTGTTGCTATGATTTCATCAAACTACATTTTTTTTCCCTGATGTGCACTTCAATCTTCTACACATGTGGTCCTCCTGTAGCGAGGCCCACATCTCCATGATGTTCTCAAAAATTTGGTTGCAATCCTTAACTGAAGCTTCTAGTACTTCCATATTGGCCTTATTAGCAGCCTCACGCTTCTCTCGAACTTTTGGAATTTTTGTGGGTTGTAGCCTCATTTGTAGCTCGACAACCTATATTTGCATCTCAAACTTCACGTGTTTAACCTCCGCTTTGGATTCCTTTACCATGGCTTCTAGCTTGTGGAGCTTCTCTTCGGAAGTTGCTTCAATTTGGATGAGGAGCTCTGGTAGCTCAATGCAAGTCTGGGTGATGGCATCCTCCAGGTCTTTCCTGGGTGCAGTGACTATGTCCCTATCCTGCATGGCCCTGGAAACTTCCTCAACTAGCTACTCATTGTGGCTCTTTATGTCCTTGATCATGAAGAGCGCCCATTCTTCTCGGATCTTCAATTCAGTAGATACTCCCTGGTGGAGTTCATGTAATGCTTGAATGAGCAGCGCTGCTAAGTTTAGCTTATAATTCCTCCCATATGTTGTTGCTGGTTGATCCGCCGCAGTAATAAAGAACATTGCTCCTCCTAGAATGGGCACTGTGCAGACCTCTGTGGTTACCACCAATGTTGAAGGTAATCTTGGTGTCGCACTTGTCATTTCCATGCTTGTCTGATTCTCACTCACTTGAACCACGCTCGCTTGAATCATGCTCTCTTGCACTTGAAGATATTTGAGGCCCTCTTTGACCTGCGTCAATACTGAATTGTATTGATCCTCTATGTGTCCCCACATTTCCTCGGTGACAGAGTGCATAGTGTCACCAATCTCATCAATGTCCCCCTTAGTGAGGACCATCGATTCAATGTTGGAGGTCTTATCAGAATTCTACTTATTGCGTGCACCTCTAGTGGTGCATTTCTTCCTCTTCTTTATGATGAAAGAAGACACAATAAATTTTGTCTCCTTAAATGGGTCTACTCCACCGTGCTCTGGTTCCTTTGTGTATGACTCCTCTTTCTCTATGCGCTCTGGCTCCTACGTGGTATTATTTCCAAGGTCCATAGTGACCTTTTGAGGCACCTTCTTAGGGTCTTCTATTGGTGTACCTTTTGTTTTGTTGGTACCTTCCTGGTCTCCTTCAACTTCCTTGTTGGGGTCCAGCCACACACTTGACTAGTTAGAGATAACTAAAAAATATCCTGCTTTGTGGCCAAATAGGGCAACTCATACCATATGACCTCTGCATCTTTCTTCGCTTATATGTATACATTGTGGAAATCGGCTTTGAATTTTGCAACTCCGTGATATTGGGTAAATAACACCGATGATATTCATGGCTTCTAGTTGACCATGGTGCCCAAATCCAACTCAAACAACACCCAAAATAACTTATTCTTGACCACCCAACTGGTATCTTTGGACATCCATAGAGAATCATACCTCACAACTTTGCACAATTCTAGGTCTACATTAGGGAACTTGGACTCATCGGGGGTTCTCTAGGCTGTCAAAGCAATCAACAACAAAACCCATGCATAGTGGAATATTTTCCCATCTACCTAGGCCTCACGACAATCATCCATAAACTTTTGGCCAAGGTATCCTGCCCAATTAAGCTGCACCCCTTGGCTGCACTGTGCTGCCAACTAAATTAATGGGTTTGGCACCTCATCTACCCTACACTTTCTCATAATTTTACCGGCTAGAATGGGCATGACAAAGGAAACAAACTTATCAGAAAGTGAGCTAACAACGTAGCCTCACGACTTCTTGATGACTTTGAAGTCTTTCTTTACTTGGTCTGTGAGCTTCTTTTCTTGATATTTTCCAACAAAAGAACTGGCAAGGTCTGCTCTTGCACATGGCAACACAATGATCCTCCTAATCAGCATAATGTTAATTGGGATCCTCTCTCCAGGGCATAAGGCTTGGTCGTGCACCAAATTTAGCAAATGGTGCACACATATTGTATTGATGATGTTGCGGCCAAAATAAGGCACAATCAACATATTTAGCAAACTGTCGCACTGAATCCCAATCGCCCATGCCATTGGTTCTACTCATGTTACCCCAGACTCCTCATAATATACCATCTTCAGGTATTTGCTTAGCTCAAAATGAGGGAATTTGGCCATGTTCACTAAATGCCAATCTTCCATGCGTAGTTGTGGTACCTGCGCTAACAATGCTCCTTCGAAGGGCACATCTTTGGGTAGCAAATGTGTGCAAAGGGAAAATTTTACTGCGTCAGGGTCCTTGGTCACCTTAGAAGTCAACTTTCTCGGAGGCATATATGGGGGTAACCGTGAAATGGGCTCAGCCTCATCGACACTAATGTCCTCAATTCCTGTCTCAAGTTCTTCCTCCTCTAAGTCAACCAACTCCATTGGTTGCTTGTTTTTCTCTTTTTCCATCTTTTCCTTTCTCCTCTACTTAGTCGACACCTTCCTAGGAGACTATCTTACTAGCAGTTTCTAAAGTTTCTTCTGCTTCTTCACTGTCATTGCTTCTGTTGGTTCTACTGCTATGACTGTCGCTCCTACAATTGTGGGCTTCAATATCAGTGATATAAGAGTTGTGGTGTGTGTAGGAGGGGTAGCAGTCATGATGCATGTTAATCCTGTACCAGAAATTCTGAGTAGACATCCTGCCAATCCTCACCAGACATGTAACACTTCTCTCGGCTCAGACTTAGGCGCAAAAGCTCACAAGATTTCTTCAATAGAAAAAGTGTCCGAATGTAGAGAAGGAGACCATATTTATAGCCAAATTCAAATTCAAATTCCTTGAGTTCCTCTAGATATTCCTCATAAATGAAAATTTAGTGGCAGATTTTCATAGATATGCTCCTTAAATGCACTTCCCCCGCTCTCTTTAACGATAAAATTGTGGTCAAATCAACTGTAGCTTTTCCAATGGTCATATTTTGGGCAGGCTACATTGGATCCTCTCTTATAGTGCAACTAAATTGTCGCAGCTTTATCCACCTGCATTGTTTCCCTAAACATTGTGCAACCCTCCTTCATCAACATAACCATTTCTCGGGAGAGTAGTTTATAGTCCTACGCTTCGTTTCAGCTACATGAAGCATTAAGACTTTCCTACTGTTGTATAGTCATTGCATCATTGTAGGGTTGGGATCGTCCCTATATACCTTCAATATGCTTCCATTAATATTTCTAGCAAACAACTCCCCATTCAGCTTTCTAAGCTGAACTGTGCCACCATCTAAATTATCCTTGATCAGATAGGGTCCTAGCCAATGCATCTAAAATTCCCTGGAAAATTTTTGAACTTGTTGTCATACATCATGACCAAATAGACATTCTTAAAAGTGCGCTACTTAATGTGGAAATCATGCCATGCCTTTCCCTAGCCTTCTACATTTGCTGATGAAAACCAACCAAAAAGAGATCCTCCTCCAGTGCAAGCAGCTGCGCTAAACATTCCTCCACAAAGTCACGATCTACCATCTCAGTTATTGCTACAATCCTTAAACTAGGCACTAAATACTCCATTGGCATCACTACTTGTCCATATACCAATCTAAACGATGTTTTCCCTGTCAAATTCTTGGAAGTCGTCCTATATGCCCATAGAACCGCTGGTATGTGCACATCCCAATCATTCCTATTAACATTGTAGATCTTCATTAAGGCATTCTCCAATATTTTGTTAAAATCTTCGACAGTTCCATTCGCCTGGGGATGATATGACGTATTCTTCTGATGGTGCATTTGGAACTCTTGTGTCAACGTCTTAATTGTTTCATTCAAAAAGTGTGAACCTCGGTCACTCATCTGGATCTTAAGGCATCCAAATAGTGATAGAATGTATTCAAATATAAACTTCACAGTAGTTTCTGTGCTACAATCCTTCACAAGTTGTGCCTCGGCCCATCTAGTCAAGTAGTTTGTCGCAGTGATAATATAACATGCACACATCTTCTTTCCTAGTGGATTAATTGGTCCAAAAGAGTCAATTTCCCATTTATCGAATGCTTGCAGCGTGACTTGCGGATTTAAGGGAAATTCATCCCTTCACGATGGTCTTCCTATCATATGACATACATAACACACCTTGCAGTACTCCTTAGAATATTTATGTACCGTAGGTCACCATAGTCCTGCTCACAGAATATTCTAGGCAAACGCCTTACCTGCATTGTGTCCTCCTGTGACACCACCATACGCTTCAACTATAATACTGTGCCATTCATACTGAGGTACATATTGGTACAAAACTTCATCCGATCCCATCTTATATAAGTGTCTTGCAATCACTGAAAAATATGCAACCTGTACCACTAGTTCCTTCTTTTGTTGCATTGTGTATCCTTCAGGAGCTATGCCGGTAGACGAAAAATAAATAATGTCCGCAACATGTTCATGAACAACTCTGATAGTGAAGAGTTACGCATAAGGTAACCCCTCATCAATATTAGTGGGTTCTTCATTGTTCTCAATCCTAAAGAGGTGATCAGGTCCAACATTTAACCTCCCTCGCTTAACTATCACTTCAAAATCATACTCCTAGAAGAGAAGCAACCATCTGTAGATCTTCCCCCCCAACATAGGTCTATTGACCAGGTATTTCAATGCAAAATGATCCATATACATTTTAAAGTGCACACCTAACAGATAGTTCCTAAATGTTTGTAGTGCATATACAATAGCCAATCCTTCTCGTTCGACAGTTGAATAGTTTCTCTCTGCCTTAGATAGTTTCCTACATGCAAAGGCAATCAGATGGTTAATATCTCCTTCACCTAGTTGAGTTAAAACACATCCCAATGCTATACAAGATGCATCCACGTGCACATGAAACTCTTTCTTCCAATCCGAGAATACTAGGATTGGCGCAGTGGCCATCTTCTCCTTAGAACATCCAAGCTCTTATGACATTAGTCATCCCAACAAAACGTAGCATCCTTCTTTAATAACTTTTCCATTGGCACAGTGATTTGCGCATACACCTTTATAAAATTCATGTAATACTCTATATGACCCAAAGTTGTGCGTAGCTGTTTTACATTCTTGGGTTTATCCAAATTGATAATTACAAAAATCTTAGCAGGGTCTACCATCAATCCCTTCTTGCATACGAGATTTCCCAACATTATGCCATAAGGTACAAAGAAAATACATTTCTTCAAATTCAAGGAAATCTAATACTTCTTGCATGTATCCAACATTAGGCGCAAACTAGAAACATGTTTCTTAACCAACCCAAATATTGTCCAATCATTGAAGTAGACCTCCAAAAACTTGTGAATAAATTCCTTGAATGTTGCGACTATCACCCTTGAAAATATTGCATGAGAATTTTTCAGTCTAAAGGGCATAACTGTATATTGGAATGACCCTCATTCTATAGTGAAGGTAGTCTTTCTCCTATCCTCTAGTGCAATCTTAGTTTGGTGATATACCAAAAATCCATCTGTGAATGAATAAGCCTCATGTCCACCAATGTTTTCTAGAACTTCATATGTAAAAGGTGTAGGAAATGGGTGATTTAAGCATGCAACATTTAACTTCCACAGATCTAAACAGATCCCATATCACCCTTTTTTTTCTTTTCCTAGACCACCATTGGACTGACCCATTCTGATTCTTCTACTGGCTCAATTATACCTATCATGAGCATCTTGTCTGACTCTTCTCTTACCTTTTCCTTGTACTTGGGGTTCAGTCGATATGGGCGCTACTTAACCAAATTTTCATCTCGCTTTAAATTGATCTTCATCACACCTAAATCACCTACTATACCCTTCAATTCAGAGAACTTTGTTGGAAATAAGTCCTGATATTCATGTAGTAATTCAACAACCTTACCTATCATGTCTTCATCCCAATAGTCACCAATATGTGCAAAATTTGGTTCTGAATCTGAGCTAATATTTACTTGTTTTGTCTTTATTGATAGTGATCTATCAGGGATCTTTACATCATGTCCTGCAACTTCAAGAAGTTCCTCTGGCTCAAGAATATTGATATTTCATGGATCCTGATCACCTTCTTCCGTAGTAACATTGGAGAATTCCGAAGCATGTTGTAGGTGTATGCTCCAGTCAAGTTGCATCCAAATTATAGGTTCTATTGGTGTTCAAAAGATTGTTGCCTTAATCGAGCTGAATGTCAGCAGGAAACTCTCTTTCATTGCATCACAATCAATAGTCCCATGTCATAACTCCATCTCCAAATACTAGTTCATCAGTATAACTTCTAAGGTATGAATAAATATATGTACCCACTCCAGTTGAGGTACCTCACCGCAAGCCTTAGTCCATTGAGCTAGATATTCATGCAGGTTGTCTTTACCTGTGTACTTTTCACTAAGCCGCATTGTTGTGGAGCCAAATCGTAGTCTCATCAGTCTACGATATTCCTTCCAATCAACGATATTATCCTTTTGGGTTCCCCACCATTTGGTAGGTGTAGCTCTTAAATCCAAATCTAGAGCCTAGAATGTGTGTTCCTATGGTACATCTCTTTCAAAATGGTCAAGAAAAATATTGACATCATCTAGCCCATAATAATAAGGTAATTTACATGCCTCAGTTGATATACAATGCAAAGACTTTGTAAGCCTATTGCATCATAGTGTAGAGACCACATGTAACCGATTCTGCTAGTTTTCTAATTCTTCATTTGAGTCTGATTGGCATGAACTATCCTTCTCCCAACTGATACATCCATTGATAATGGGATTAATCTAGTCCTCATCTCGTGCAGTGAGCTTATATATGTGATCAATGTCTTCTTCATCATAATCATCATGGATTGGCTCTTTGTATCACGCGCCTTCAACTAGATCCAATGAGATAACCACTCTAAGGCAATTATTTTCAAATACCATGCTTCGCTTCTTCAAATTAGTAATATCATTCATGTCAAAACTCAAATAAATCCCGAGAAATGTTGGGTATGGATTACTATCATCTACTATTTCAATAACTTCAAAATCTGTGAGCACTCTAGCTCCTTCAATATCTATAGCCACTCCATGTAGGCAACTCATCATAATTATCTCTCGTTTGTTTTCCATGTGCAATTAGATTGGCAACCACTACAACTTAGGTTCCCCATACCTTCCCAAGTTTGTTTTGGAAGTATATTAGCATCATAACCTAAGTTTAAAATTATCTAGTCCATGTCAAAATCACCAATTTGTGTTATCACCGCATTTCCCTACAAGTCCTTTTCTTGCTTCAGTTCACCTTATTTATTGCGTGTTGTTTTGGTAACAGCTTGTCCTTGCTAGCGCAATTATCTATCAGTTCTTGTGTTCCTTCAACTACCATCTGATCCTTCAACAAATTCATGCATGTTTGTAAAAACGATTTCAACACCATGGGATCAGATTTCTCTGTGACAATACTTTCTTCAGATTTCCCTTGTCGTGGGACTATGGGGCTCTGAGTTTTAGACGTAGATGCACTTAGATCCATAAAACTTTTTCTTGCCTCCATAAACATCTCATTTTCTGTTTGTAAGTCAAATCCAACATTCTTCTCACCAGCGCTACAAACCCATGTATCTGATACTGGCTTCTTGCCTTCTACCTTGTCTTCACTAGTGGCTATACCACTTCATGTGACTATATTGACACTAGGATTGTCTTCGCCGGGCTCACATCTCATCATCTCAATGTTTTGCATTGGTTGTTGATTCTTCTTTTCCTGCATCTTTTCTATTAATACAGGACAATCTTCTATAACATAATCAAATTTCTTATAGTATTGACAAGAAGGATGAGTTGGATTCAGACAGTCATGTGCAAAATGTCATGGTTCTCCGAAGTTGTAGCAGATGATCTATCGCTGACCTCTTCCAATGCCTCCTCCTCATCCTCTTCCCTATCCTTGGAATCCTCTGCAGGCTGCAAGTGAGCGTTGATCGTTCTGTGCATGGGTTTCAGCCTACATCCTATACATTGGGGTTCTCTCTATCATCAAGTCATAGCTTCAGAAATATCTTTCATAATGGCCAACCAATTTACAAAATTTGAAAAATAGTTTCTTTGGCTACTGCACAAACTTTTGCAACAGATAACAATTGTTTGTCTTTTGCATTCCTGACACTTGGAAGATACTACAACAGACACTTGAACCTATGCTTGATCCAGTAGGAGACTCTGGTTTCAATAGGTTGGGACCTCCCGCATCTATATAGTCCCGGTATAGAGGGAATTGATCCTTATAGTGGCATATAGCCTTGCACTTTGTGCACCAAAATTCAGGCGTAGTCTTGACTAAACCTCCTTTCCCTTCTTCAGATTTTGACTAGATATGTTGGAATCCTATATTTGTATCCTGGATCGGCGAAGCCTCAAGCTTCATCGTGATCTCTAATACTTCGGCCTGAGATCTGATATTCTATTGAGACATTGACAATCTTAAGTGTGGTAATAGTGAAGCTATGTACCATTCCTTATGTTGTTCATCTTAAATCTGAAGATTAGATTGTTTCAGTAAGCATTTCAACCTCTGATCTATATGCTACACAGACTCATTAGTCATCTGCTTTATCTCCTTTATTTAAGTAACACACTGAGCTTCTGATTTCAACTTTCTAAATTTCACGTTCAGCGTAGTCTTTGTCCCAACCAACATAGCGTTTGTATTGGTTGTATTATATTTGATAGACCATATAAACGCTCTATCTTACAATGCTGTAACCAATTTATCTTTCTTCATGTCATTATCATTGATTTGCTATGCCTTCCACATAGCTTCTGCTACGAACCAAAACTGATCAGGATCCTCTGATCCCCAGCCCTTGAATACATGAATTTTCATTATATTCGCCATACTAAAGAATGAAGGTGGAGGTGGAGGTGGAGGTGTAGGTTTATGAGGTGGCGATGAAGGTGGAGATGGGGTGGATGGATGCAGAGTCCCAGAAGTGTCCTAACCTTCTATATGTGGTGCACCTCTAGGTTTGTTAGGGCTGGTACTATCTCCTTCACTTTCTAATTCACCCAATAATAGACTGTATGCACCTCTAGTATATTTTTCCCAATCAGCTCTGAATATTTTTCCGCTTCACGTAATCTGGTTTGACATCTTTTAAACATCAATTCAAAGGCATAACACCCTTTTCTCGCAACAACATTTTAATCCAAATTTTTAGCGATATCAAGTACTTACCTCTCGAACCCTTAAAGGATCAACGTTCAACTTCTCTATAAGATACAGATGTGTCAATCACAATCTCAGTGACGAAACCACCCAAAATACTATCGACCCAATATTTGATAGCCCTTGCAACCTTATAATCAAACTCTTCAAGATGCTTGATTAGTTCAGGAATCCACACAATAGGATCATCGTGTTTCCAAGTAGGTTCATTGTCTGCTAACTTTGATAGTCACTCGTGCATTTTGTTAGGGAATGACATGAAAAAGATGTCGTGCTCTTCTATATAGAGACATCTTTGTAACCACCTTTCTTTTGACCAACGCAGATTTCAAGTTTTCTAAGCTGTAAACTCGTGCAACTTCCAATCTATCCACTTCTCAAGTTCTTTCTTAGTTTCAATCCATGGATGCCACATCATGCATCCCTCAGATAAATCCCAGTCCTAGCCATGAAACCATTTGTTGGCTTGAGGGGGCTTGGAACTAGGTTCAGAGTTCGTTGTGTTAACTAACAAAACTCTACACTAGCGGCCCTTTTGGCAATAGCTCGCTTAGCACAGACTTCAGTCTCACCCAAGGCAGTATTGGGGGATGCTAGAACCATCTTTCTACATCTAGAATACTATGTGATGTAGCAGCAAGGCGTTTCCTTAATCTAGGCCCAATTCGACCTTTGCGAACCCTTATCTTCAGAATCACATACTTAAATTGATTTCTACTTAATTATATCTATGAGCTTCACCTAAGCGTTCTAACATGCCGAAGTTAACATACAAAACTAGATTTGAACCTTCATAATGCACTTAAGACAATATTACAAAGAGTTAAACCATAACTGAGCATAAAATGTAGAAACATATAAATATACAGATACTTGCACATAATTACTTATAATATACTTTATTACTTTAGATCTTTAAAACATTCACTTCTTCTGACCCTGCACACACAGCTGTAGGGGCCCGTGCACTTAGTTGCAGACTTACCAAGGTCTCCATGCACTCAGCTGCAGGAGCCTTCCCCTTCGCCAGAATACCAAATTACATACTCAAAATCTCCTTCATACCTTCATAAAAGCTTTAAAACTGCCTAATGGTTCATAGATGACTTCTGTTTATATCTTTTACATTACATTACCATAGTTTGGGAACCATGGGCGGAGCTCATTGTTTACTCAAAACAACCCATCCCTCTACAAAATAAGGGGCTTTGACCTTCCTAAAAACCCCTTTGACTCTTAACATTTTGTGTACTCCGCTCCTCAAAATGCAGATACTTTACAATCTTACATCAAAATTGACTCAAAAATTAGATCCGAGGGTCCCCATCCCAACAGTCAGTCAATACCAAAATACTTTGCATCGACCTAGAATCATTTCCATAAGTTGAACCTCTACATTCTGTATAATGAAATTCATATTAAGCAATTGGATTAAATGGAATTGGGGTAAACACTCAAAAATATTATATATGATCTTCTTCTGCTCTCCTAACAACGAAATTTTCATCTGCACATTTTCGCATTTACAGACCCTTCAAAATGAACATTACACAATGCGTCAGAATAAATGCCATTATGCACTTGAACTATGTCCTGATTACATATCAATTAAGCTTTAATTAATTTTTAAATAAAGGTTAGTGGCCATCGTAGAATATTAATTAAGTTTATGGGACATGTCACATATGTAAAATACCATGGTAAATGACACTTTGGGGACATTCACAGAAAAACAGAAAAATGGCATGCTTAAAAATGATTTTTTGTCAATATAGGTGCTTTGAAAAAGTGTATGGAAAGAAAAATGTGTGTGGATATGTAGTACTGAGTATGTATAATCATGGGATAAGCTAATGTCTATGAAAAAACTAACAATGTACACATGTAAATTTTTTACCAATTTAAATGAATAACTATCAGTTGACCCCTTGTAGAATTGCACAAACATAGAGGAATTTAGTCTTATACCTAATTGATGCATGCAACACAAACTAAGATCCAAAAATAGTAAATTAAAATATAAAAACAACAATAGATATCATATAAAAGCTCAAATTATATCCTCGAAATCTTATGCAAAACATTATCTGAGAATTCTACACAAAACTAGTAAAAAAAACTCAGAATTGGAACAAAGTAATCAATCAAATGTGCTTGAGAAGTGTTGAACAGTAACGAACATGATTACAGTAACAATCATTTTATTCAAATTCAAATTCCAATCACTATATCTATTATTAAAATAAATACTATAGATGAAACAAATATCTGAAATCCAAAACTCTTGTTTAACATTCAATTTCATTGTGATCAATTAATGACCATTAGATACAATATAATGTTTATTTTTGATATCTTGGGAGGTACTCCAAGCCCCAAGGTTCAAGATTTGGAGGTTGGAGCAACACAAAAGTCACTTGTGGGCTTGGAAACCAAGGTTGGGGTTTTTCACCCATTGAGGTATGGGCCAAAACCATGGAGCATTTTAGACATGTGATAGATGTAGATGATATAGGACGTTGAGGAGAATCCAATGCAAAGAAAATCGTCAAAGTCTACGTTCTCTACAATGAGTTATGAATTTTTGAAGGTAATAATTGATTTTTTGGCATTTAAGTCATGTAGGCTTGAGGTAGAAATGTCCAAAAGACATGTCCCTTTGTGAATTTGTGGAACCCTCACATTTGATATAAATAGGGGTGAGGTGAAAGTCATTTTACACAATCCAAGAGAAACAATTATAAGTAGAATCATCACCTGTGGTAGCCGCAATACAGAAAGGAGAATGCTGGGAAGCACAAGGGCTGATTTAGGGTATGTTTTATGGGATTGAAAGGGCCAAGGCACAACATAGGCTAGTCGAGTGAATTTTGGACTGTGAGGTACACATTTTAGTGTGTTTTCTCCTTATTTTTGGAAGTTCGTAGGCTTTGTGGAACAACAGAGGCACTATATGCCTGTTTTAAGCTTGTTGGAGGGGGTCACAAGGCCTATTACCTATTGAAGAGGCAAGGGAACAGGCAAAGTGGGAGGCGGAAAGCCAAATAAGGCAAACCGCGGAGGAAAAGATGACTGTAAGGTAGGTGAGAGACGGTTTTCATGGACTGTGATGATGCCCTAACTAGATTGGTATTCTACAACAGGTGCACCAGCTCATGAGTACAAGTATGTGGAAGAGGGAAAACCTGGTGGTTATAATCCCTTTCCTAGGAGCAGATTCTACAGTGAATTTGGTTGTTAGATTGGGCATTTGAGGAGTTATTGGAGGGCAATGTAACAGTGCCCAAAGTAGCCCTTGAAAAGCAGCCATAAAGGGATTTTGATAGTTAAAGTTGGGTGGAGTTTTTGGAGTCTATGTATAGCTCTTTGATGGACAAAAGAAGCTACTAAGAAGGCATACTGGTGCTCAAGTATTAGCCAGTCTAGAGGAGCATATTGATCAGCCCATGTTTCTTAATGGACTAACGAGAAGCTAGAGAAAAGATCAAAAGTGAAGGATTGACAGGATGATATACGGCATATAGGTTGTGATTGTGCACTACAACAACAAGATTGTCATTATATCTTGTATTATTGTACTTGTTGATATTTGAGGGCCATCATCCCTTGTACGAGAGCCCTAGACTGTTGTATTATATGTTGATAATATAATGAAGTTGGGTTACATATATTTTTATTGTTCTTATTGTGCATGTGATTGATTTACTAGGTTATATTGTTTCGTTGTGCAAAGTAGATTTGTTGAGATTCTTGGTTTGGTAGCATCAAGATTTAAGATTCTATCCCAGACACCAAGGTTGTGGAAATTAAACATGGTATTAGAGTGTCTTTGCTACTTTGGGAGATAGTGAATCAAAAGAGTGCACAACAAAGTACAACTTAAGAGGGATTTGGTCACATTGTAGGGCTCACTACAATGTCCAAGTTGCAGGTTGGTCTCTAGTATGAGGACATGTTGGAATGGTTTTCCAACTATAGTCCTTGGAAGGAAAGGATCAAGTTGGTATTGCAAGTCAACAAGATCTGGGAGTTCACCGAGAAAGAGATCAAGAATCCATCCAACCCTAACGATATGGAAGTGTACGAGGAATTGGATGCAAGGACGAGATTGATCATCTTTGATGGTGTGAAGGATCCCCTAATACCTCATTTGTTTGGGAAGAACATTTCACATGAGATGTCGATGGCTCTTCATAATTTGTTCTAGAATAAGAATGAGAATTGGGTACTGGTATTTGAGGATACGTTGAAGTCCACTAAGATAATACATGGTGAAGGAGTGACTTCATATCTAACAAGATTGTCTCAAGTCAAAGATGAGCTTGCTGTCATCGGTATGACTATTTCAGATTCTGATATGGTGAGGACTACTTTGAAAGGGTTCACTTAGGAATGGAAGCCCTTCATGAAGGGGATCGTTGCCATAGAGAAGTTTCTAGTTTGGAATGGGCTATGGGACGACTTCATTCAGGAAGAGTTACGAGACAAAGATCTGCATTTGAAGAAGAAGGCTTCAGATGATGACGTGGAACTTTAAGCACAAATGAAGGGTAAGAAAAAGAAGGACTTGAGTAAGATCAAGTGTTTCAACTATGGCGAGATGGGTCATTTTTCGTCAATATTTCTGATGAATAATCATATGGGAGATGACACAAAAAATAAAGGGAAGCAAATCGTTGGTTTTGCCACATCTTTTGAGATCGATTATCTCACGAGGAAGTTCGAGGAGGAGGACTTTGTTATGATCTCTCATTTCATGTAGGGTACTATCAATGAGTATGGATGGTATGTGGACAATGGTACTTCGAAATATATGACAGGGTCACAGGAGGTATTCGAGATTTTAGCTGACCAGGACTCGAAGTTTCACATGTTGTTGTGAGACAAGAATCATAAGAAGATCTAAGGATCAAAATTTATGCCATTTAGGATGGAGTCAGGATGAATGATGTGGTTCCAAGATGTACTATTTGTATTGGGAGTCAGATATAGCATGATATCTATCTTAGTGATCGAGAAGAAGAGGTTTTAGGTCTTATTCCAGGATGGGAAGGAAAGACTTAGGCTCAAAGGCTTTAGATCTACATGCAATGTGCTTGGAGTTAGAGATCATTGCCTATACGAGCTTACGGGAAAGCCTATAGATCATGAGAAGAAGAAGCGGGATGACCAAGTTTAAGTTCCAAAGAAGCATGTGAAGGTGCGGGCTTTAGAGGTACAAGTATAGGTTCCAAAGAAGAAGCTCCATGTTCCAAAGGCTCAGAGGGAGTTGATTTCTAGAGGTATTTTGTAGGTTCATATGGAGACTTTGCATCCCAAGAAGAGCGTGCGTTCAATGGGGAGGAAGGGTGCTTCCACATCTTCCAAGAAGGAATCATAGATAGAATGGAAGACATTTCAAGAGAAGAAGCAAAAGCAAAAGAAAGATTCTTCTAGTGACAACAACGCTTTTGAGAGAGGCAAAGTTCATGCTACAAGGATTGTTGTAGTTGTGAGCATTGGGATTTGGGCGAGTGTTGCCAATAGTGATGATGATGATGAGATACTTGTATTGGAAGTACCTCCCTCACTAAGAGGGAGTGTTGATTTTTGATAGCTTGGGAGGTACTCCAAACCCTAGGGTTAAGGGTTTGGAGGTTGGAGCACCACAAAGTCACTTATGGGCTTGGAACCCAAGGTTGGTGTTTTGAAACCATTGATTTTTGGGCCAAAACCATGGATAATATGAGACAAGTGATGGATGGAGATGATATAGGACATTGAGGAGAATCTAATGCAATGCAAATCATCAAATTTCAGGTTGTCTACAACGAGTTATGATTTTTTGAAGGTAATAATTTTTTTTTTGCATTCAAGTCATGTAGAATGGAGGTAGAAATGTAAAAAATACATTTCCCTTTATGAATTTGTGGAACCCTCACATTTCATATAAATAGAGGTGAGGTGAAGGTCATTTTACACAATCCAAGAGCAGAAATTCTAAGAAGAATCATCACCTATCGTAGTTGTAGTACAGAAAGGAGAAGACTAAGAAGCACGAGGGATGATTTAGGGTCTGTTTTATGGGATTGAAAGGGAAAAGGTACAACAAAGGCTAGCCAAGTGAATCTTGGGAAATGAGGTGCACATTTCAACATCTTTTCTCCTTATTTTTGGAGGATCACAGGCTCTGTGAAATAACATAGGAACTGCAGGAACAGGGAGAGTGGGAGGTGGAAAGCAAAAGAAGGCAAGTCACAAAGGAAAATATGACTGTAGGATGGGTTAGAGAGGGTTCTCATGGATTTTGATGATTCCCTAATCATATTGGTATTCTATAGCAGGTGCACCAGCTCATGAGTACAGGTATGTGGATGATTTCATGTTGAATTTGTTGCTAGGAGGATCGTATTGCAACCTGTGGAAGCCAAGTGGAAGAGGGAAAACTTGGTGGTTAGAAGCCCTTTCCTAGGAGAAGATTCTACAATGAGTTTGGTTGCTTGATTGGGTATTTGAAGAGTTGTTGTAGGGCATGGTGATAGTGCCCAAAGTAGCCCTTGTCAAATAGTCATAAAGGGAGTTTGACAACTGAAGTTGGGTGAAGTTGTTGGAGCCTATGTATATCGCTTTGACAAGCAAAAGAAGCTACTAAGAAGGAAGATTGATGCTCAAGTATTGGCCAGCCCGGAGGAGTAGATTGATGAGCCTGTGTTCATTGTAGCATAAGTGACTTGCAATAGTGATAGGTGGCAACCATCCTAGAGTCTCTGTTTATTCAATTTCATTTTCTTAAATTTCTTACATAAATTATCGATCAGAGTTGGTAAAATTGTCAAGTGCAAGTGCACTATATATGCTATTAGCCTTCTTGAGTTTATTAAAATGATGATTGTGTCAGTTTTAAGGATTTCCTTTATTCTTATATTCCTAATGAACCTGATGATTTACAATTAAGTTCCTACAATCAACTCTGAAAAGAAAATTAAAACAAGCTATCATGATCCTATTTAATTGACCGTCCTTAGTTTCAAAACAACTACTATGCAAGGTAATGGATAAACAAAACTACTTTGTAAATTCTACAAAAACCTTCTTTAAGATAAATTGTATTTTTGAAAAGAAACTAAAAAGAAAGTTATTCTAAAATTTGCAAATAAACAACTTATTTTCTAGAAAGACAATTATTTATACTCTAAATGAGAATCACTTCTATTCTAGAATGAATTTATAAACCATCCTATGTTAAGTTCTCTACACTGCAATTAACAATTCAACTTTGAAATAATAAAGAAAAAAATAGATGGAATGCAATCTAACATATGTAATTGCTATGAAAAGAAGAAGAGTATATGCATGGTTCTATTTTAAAAAGCATATAAATGATTGAAATTGGTAGAAAACAAAAGAAAGACTGTAAACAAATGACTACAAAGAAATTGAAGCTGCGATAATGAAATTATGGAAATAACGAAAATGAAATGACTGAGCTAAACGTAAAAGATTGAACCTCAACTGTCTGTAGGGGCCCTCCAAAAAACAACAGGCTTTAGAAGTTTAATTCAACAACTAACTGTGCATGAGGTTGACAAAAATACTTCTTCAATTAAAGAGAACAGAGTTATAAAACTTCAAACAATCGTTCAAAGATTACATACACACCCCTTACTTTCTGTTTATAGAGTTATATATATAGAATTCGTGCTCAACAAATTGAGACTTTTATGCCTTATAAACCTTAAAACAATCCTAGTTTGAATTCTAATCTATAACGGAGTAATAACATTTCTCTACGATTTTCTATTTGGAAAGAAAATTGGAGATTCGTCATTTATCTGAACTCTTGCTACTCCCCTTATTCGCGTATTTACCCTCTTCTTTGACTGCGCCACTGGGTGATTTCCTTGATGATTTGGCTCGGGCGAATAACAGGAGATAAATCCCCATCTGCCCATGTGCTTCTATGCTTGGCTGACATACTAGAATCCGGAAAACCATGGAGATAGCTGCAAAATCATGAAACATCTGCAGAATCATATTAATTATGTAGCTTATTGCAATCTTTTAACTTATTAATAAGGCATATTAATAAATATGAAAAATGAGACATATGAGTATCTTACCATGTCAAAATCTATAGTTTAATACTTATTTGAGTTGATAGCGATGATGAAAAAAGGAAAAATGGATGAAAATAGTGTCAAAAACAAAACAGTCATGAGACTTTATAGTCTCTATGTGCTGTTTCTTAATGGACTAAGGGGAAGCTAGAGAGAAGATCAGAAGTGAAGGACCAACAAGACGAGATATGACATATAGGTTCTGATTGTGCACTACAGCAGTGGGATTGTCATTGTATCTTGTATTCTTGTACTTGTGGATATTTGAGGGCCATTAGCCCTTCTACGAGATCCCTAGAATGTTGTATTATATGTTAATAATATAATGAAGTTGGGTTACATATATTTTTGTTATTGTTCTTATTGTGCACGTGATTGATTTACTACGTTATATTGTTCTGTTGTGCAAAGTAGATTTGTTGATATTCTTGGTTTGGTAGCGTCAAATATTTAAGATTCTATCCCAGACACCAATTTAGTGGAAATTCCACATATAAAATCTCAAAATCATACACTCATAAACTTATGTTCTATCAAAATTGAAACGAGGTTTGAATACAAAGTTATAATTTAGAGAATAATCTTTGTTTCATAAGGCAAGTCTAATCAAAATCCTAATAATTAAATCATAAAAGTAAATTCATTCATCCCAATGGGGAATAGCATTGGGTTCTCATGAACCATAATTTTCATTATGATCAATTACAAAAAATTAGGTAATATAAAAGCTCAAACAAAATTATCGAAAACATATGTTCAATTAATGTTTTTGCACAATGTCACAAAATTCATACCTATATAACATCTTATTGAAAACATTATCTCATATTTCTTTTCAGAATTGGTAAACACAATCAGAATTGGAACAAAGAGTAATCAAAATTGGAACAAGGACTAAGTACAAAGTCATGTTACAAACAATAATCTTTGTTGCAAAAAGCATTTTCCCCAATGGGGACCGGGATTAGGCTCCCATGAACCATAATGTCAAAAACACACCTGCAACAAAAAATAAGAAACTACATCTAGGAATTAGAATAGTTCACGATAGGATATATAACAAAATTGAATAATTAAACACTATAAATAGAAAAACCAATGTTCCAAGATTTAAAAACACTTATAATATGTGAAAGCATAGACCGAGATTGTTTAACTTCTAGTTGTCTTTCGAATTGACAATTTCTTCAAGGTATTCCTTCACTTTAGCTTGAATGAAATATTTCATCGGAGGGAAAATAATCTCTTATTTGACGCGTTCATTGAATATCACCTCCTGAATGTCCCTAGCTTCTTCTTACAATTACACAATCAAGGTAGAGTACTCTTCATTAAGACTAACAAAAGTAATTAGCGATTTGCTAATTTCATCTATAGTAAAATCAATTATACTATCGAACTTTGTTACTTTTGATTATTTAATCTTCTCCAATTCAACCATTGACATGTCATTTGAAATTAATCTAGATTCACATGTAATGGGCATACCATTTAAATCTCAATTAATCGTTATTTCCTTGACATAGGCATTATATCTTCTACTTTCTATGCTTCCACATTTAGAAATAATGTTCTCTAATGTTTTGATTCTCTCAAACCATCTGGCTTTGATCTCCTTCATTCAATCAACATCTGGGATTCCTTATTTCTCCTTCTGTAGATTAGACAATAAATAAAGATTAGGACTAAAAGAAAGTCATTTTCTATGAATTCCCTCCCTCCCTCGAGATCACTTTTGACCCACTCGATAGATGACCTAATTCTCTAGACAAAATGTTATAGATAAAAAGTTATTCGCCATGCATATTAAATAATTTGCAACCTTTCAGATATATTATTGATAATATACAATTTCACTACGTTAAGGAGGTTGATAGGTTTATCAAATCTATGTGGTGTACCGGGGTTAGAAATTTCCAATGGTGGTGATGTGTATTGCTAGCGGAATCCTTAACAAAGCACCCATATTTAGAGCATCTTCTAGCTCTTTTATTCTTGCTCTCATTCTCAGTTTTTTGCTTCTCATTGGCTAATAGACTCTACAAGCACGTCACTAGTAGCTTAATGAAATTTCATGAGCCAAGACACTCCAACCCTAAACACATCAACATCCATTTTTGTTTGATTAATAACCATTTGGTTTCAAACCTTTACTCTTTCAATCCTCAATCTTCTACTTCCCCTACCATAACTTTGATTTTGCAATGTGATAGGGTAGGCATCAAAAGTAGTGACTTCTTTAGCAATTTTCTCCATCATTTTTTAATTTTCTGCCAAAGAAGTACTAACCAAATTAGGTGGTATACCATTTTCAAATTCCACATCCATAACCTCTTCAATTCTCTCTGTTTTGCAAAGAATTTTGGATTTCACTGATTCAGTGGTGTGTGCTCTTTCTGAAGTGAAAATTGAAGGAGGATCTTCATCATCTCCACCACTTGCCAGCCCACCATGAACCAGTCTTTCACTTGTAGTAGTTCTTCTCTTTCTTTTGACTAGTAGATGAAATCATACCAATACCAGGTGTGCAATATTGAGATTGTTGTGTGGGATTTTTGCCTTTTTCCTTGTATCTTACTCATGTGTCAACGTTGTCTTCTTCAACAATTTCATCAATATCTATTAGTAGCTCTTGATTTTTTGTTGTTATTGTTAGCCTTGTTGGCGAATGGCCGAACAATGGATCAAAATATGCTTTTTAAGGTCTCCATAAGCCAGCATAATCATGCCAATGGATCCAAATATGCTCTTGAAGTCTTCAAAATATTCTTAAGGATCATTCAAAGTCAAAATCGTTGCATGCCAAGAGCCCTTGAAAGGGCAGAAAAACACTATCGGGAGGCTAAAACACATTAAAACAGTCAAAAAACCAAGTATCATAGAATTAAACTGATAAAGCACAGCAGTTGTTAGACCTGGCCGATCAACTACCCAGATCTAAGTGGAAAATCGCAAATCGGTGAGCAAGGAGGACGACTTAAGACTGGGCGCAAGACACCCCCGATTAGCGATCTTCGATGATCAAATCGGCAGGTCACAGTTAGCGGGTACATATGCCGTGTTATATAAAGACCTTTGGCTTGGGTTATATGTGATTGCGACATCGTTGCATCGCAATATCGCATTAGAGCAGCGTCAAGGGGCGAGACTTTTACACATTCATATGCGTGATGCGATAAAGCCCGGACCCGAAAGGGTTCGGGAATTATATTATATAATATTTTAGGTCCGCAGGAAGCCGTTTTTTAATGCAATTTCAATGTATTTCGTTATATAACAAAATACAAAGGGAAGCTTGGGTTTGCGATATTTCGGGTCCGAGAAGGGAATTGTATAAATTTTGAGATCCGCAGAAACCCATTTTTTAATGTATTTTGCATATTTTCGTTGTTTAACGAAATACAAGGGAGACAAGGAGCGGCGCTGATGCAATAAAGCCCGGACCCGAAAGGGTTCGAGAATGAAATATATAAATATTTCAGGTCCCCCAAGGTCGATCTTTCATAGTTTCCAATGTTTTCGACATATTTCCAAATACAAAGGGGAAGCAAGGGACCGAGCCACTTGCGACTTGCGACAGTGACCCTAAGGGTGGACTCGATAGATAAATAAGCCATGTTTAAGGACTTTTGAAGTCCAAAATGATGAGAGCTTGGCAAGATTTCTCACAGCTGCAGTGTTTTCTATGTTTAATAGAAAAACAATCATTCTAAATATTTAAAGGGAGACAAAGACCAGAAAGGGAATAACAAAGGCCACAACACGTGCAGCTCATCCCAAACCAACAAGTAGTCATGGAGCAGCACAACACAACACAACATGATGTAGCCCAAAACAAACAATCAGGGAGCAAACATCACTCAGCCAAAAACAACAGAACCGATGATGGAGCATCTCTGGCACGAGATAGCTCCTTGCCAGCACAACCAAAATATTAGAATGCGGTTATTCTTCTATCAGAAGAAGAAACCCCCGAGCCCATGCATGCCTAGTTATGGCATCAGGTTGTTGAAGAGTCAGAGGGATAGATTAAGACCTCTCGAGCCTTAGAAGGCTCGAGAGCATTGTAAAGAGCTATAAATATCTGAAAGCTAAATGTAGCAAGGGTTCAACTTTTAGAGACTGTGGAGACTCTACTCCTCTAGCTTCTCATTATCATTCTACCGATATAAGCTTCTTTCATTTTTACATGTTCAATTCTCATTTTATTTGTTGTTCTATGCTTGCACTTGAATAGGTTATTTATGTTTCTGTTGTGTCTAATGTCAGATAATTGTCATCTTATCTTTGCATTGATAAATTAGATTTGCAAGTTCCATTTAGTTCCTCTAGTTAGCCATTCATATGTGTCTATGTATGCATCTTCTGGTACAATCAGTATTCTCCATTTATCCATTGAATCTATAGACTATTGAGCATTAGTGGTCTAAAGACTTGTATTGTTGAGGGTGTTCATGCATGTCTTGAGTGAGAATAGAGCTGAAATGGTTATCTGACTTGATCCAAACCATTATTCATTCCAATAGTTCAGAGAACATTATTGAAGATTATATGGTACTAGGCATCTCCAAGTTGCAACCTAGGAGAGTTTCCTGGAGTGATAACAATTTCATTGTGAGTTTCCTCCCTTTGCTCTCTAACTCTTGGAAACAAGTTCTCGTACCTAACAGAATCTAGGTGTGCACCAAATAGACCTTACAGATCAAAAGCTTCAACTACTTCAACTTCACTAAAGTTAAAAGGATCTAAATACTATGTAGGATCCATAGCATGAGTTGCATTCTTCATAATGACTTCTCCAACAGTAAATGGAAAAGAAATAAATTGTTTTTTCTTTTTCTGTTCAAATATAACTAGCCAGCGACAATATTTCCTACATACTTTAGCAACAAAATAACTATCTAGAACAAATTTTGGCAATAACAATGGATTGTCTTCAAAACCATAAATTTTAATTACCATATTTCTCTCTCTTTCTTCTTGCACCCCTTTTCCAAATAGGAAAACTTAGGCCTGTGAAAATATTTGACAAATATTTTGTCCAGTTATCATGTAATTGACTTTTTAAAAACTTACATCTTGAATTAAACAAAAATATAAAGAATGTGTGTGCTTCCACAATATGGGATACAATAATTGCATTGGTTCTTCGTTAAAACTGAATTTAGGATTAGAAGGTAAGTCGTCAAACACATGGCTTGATATGAGGCCTGTTATGAGATACACCATCATAAAGAATCTATTGCTCCTAGATAGATTGACTAACTGAAAATCTAATTCATCATAAATAACATCAACCTAGTCGAATATACAATTTTTTTGTATGAGTGATAAAAATAGATAGAAATGCATTTTGGGACATTTGTTGTAGTTTCTCATACAATCATGTGAGCACAAATCCAACAGAAGTCCCTAAACAATTTTGTAAATAAAGAAATATCTGCGAGAGAAAGATCAGAAGGAACTTGAGAAGTTGGGGAAATGAATTCTCAAATAATGTTAACCCTGTCTACTTCTGACTTGAGGAAACTATCTACTTCAAACAATTTTATACACTTATATCGTACTGCTAGCTTGAGTATCCATCTGAATGCCTTGGGATTCGGAGGAATCTTCTTTCTTTCTAGCATAATTATTCTTGAATCGAAATTGTTTGTATACAAATAAACAATTTATCTAAAATCAAATACTTTTGGAACACATGCAACATTTTCCAATCTTCTATTCCAAATCTTGTTGCTTCTTTTATCTTCCATTGACAAATTCACATACCACTCATATGCAATCAGCTAGTGAAATTTATCATCAACACAAGCAAGTGAGTTAATCATATCAGTGCAAACAACCTCTTCCCTTCCTCTACTACCCATTTCGCTTTGTACTAAAAAATACTTTGTCAATCAATAATGTTCTCAATCCCATTTAACTATATAATTCTCGGTTCCCTTCACAATCACTAGTTGTTACTATTTCTCATCTGAAAACTATTACACACGATACTCACAATAAATAGAAATTAAAGATACCAAAGACAAAGTTTGCGAGAAGTAATGGAAATAAATCTCAAAATTCTAAAACCATGTTGTCCATTTACTCCACACTTTGCTCTTGATTTAATATCATTGATATACATGTCACAAGAGACAGGAATTTAAGATATAAAATAAATATGAATTATTTTTTATCATGACAATCAGATTAGAAATTGTCAATAATAATTGTCAATATAAAATTTGCAAGGACAATCACAAATAAATATTATGCGAAGCATGCCCAACTACCTCTACCAGGAATCGACATGATGGATGAGATAGTCCCCATAACTATGTTGATGTCAATTTGTTTTATTTGATATCATGTTGCAAAAAAAGGTTGAACCAAATTTGATTTACTAATAACCTGACATGTGGTTTTGAAGACTATTTTGCAAAGCTAACTGTCATTACGCATTTCAGTTGATTGCAGAAAGCAAGGAAAAAAATTGTCTTTCGAAATATTTTATACCTTCACATACATTCCCCCAATATTTCTTTCACACACCTCCCTCCCACACAACACTACATATTAATTAATTAGTTAGTTGTTTTACCTTATTAAAGTTTTTGTAATGAAAACGTTGGTTTATGTATATATGAGATGCGGATACTCACAACATATGAAAGCAAGAATTGCGTTTGTTGAAGCAATTACTGTCTTCCACATTCATGATATCTTTGAAAGTACATTCTCGATTTGAAGGCCAGCTTGAGTGGCATCTCCAAATTGGGTTAGCTATCAATAATAAGGAACATCATATACAATGTATCCAAAAATCCAAATATTTGAACATAGATAAGAATTAACTTTGATCATAATACGAAATGTTGGACAAAATGATATCATGATATACTAAATTATTCCCCAATTCATTCCACCAACAGTGAATTAATATTTTATGCCAATAGCTTTATGTTCAATGTGTTCAAGTCGGTTGACTTTGGTAACATAAGTGCTAAGACCACACACACTGGAAAATTAAGAAATTTCAATGTAAAGAGAAATAAGCATTATAATTCGTTCGAAATCAAAAACCTCATAAATGCATACAATGTTCGCCAATCATTAGAAATTTCTTCACTCACTTATCTGTGAACCATACTTCATCTTTGCTCAAAATTACACAATCTATTGTCACCCTTCTCGATGCTACTTAACCCTAAATAAAGTTAGTTGTAAAATTAATCCCCTTTAAAAAGAGTTCATGAATATATGTAAAACGTGTTGGGTGAAATGGAAGTGTGCAAAAATAACTTGCAAACCCCCTACTTACCTCAAAAAAAATATACAGGTAAAGTGTTACGTGAAATGGAAGTGTTTGGAAGAAACTTGCGAAAGTAGTAAAAATTAACCTCATTTAAAAATAATTCATGAATGTGTGGAGAAGTGTTACACAAAAGGTAACTATGCGGAAATTTCCATTCCACATACTTCTTCTGCACAACTCCCTTCGTAACAAGGAAGAGGCTCTACATTCAATAAATTGTAACCACAAATCAACTTAACTCATCACCAGTGCTTCAAGATTTAAGAATACTCACAACATATGAAAGAAAGAAAAACAATTGTTGAACCATTGTATGCCTTTCACATTCATGATTTCTTGCAAAAATCACATAGGATCACATCTTGATTTTTAATTGATCCTGAACGACATTTCCAACCTGTATTAGCTATCGATAACAAGGAACATCATATGATATTGTTGTGACATAGACTTATCCCCTTACCATGACACATCACTTCCTGAACCTTGATTTGCCATCAATAGTGAATTAATGCAGTATACCAATGGCCTTATGTTCATAATTTCATACTTTTCATATGATAGTTAGACATTCCATTCAAACATAATTGAAAGTCAAGGATGTGATCCTATCAAACACTAGATTTAGAGATATAATTTTATGTATGGAAACAAAAGCTCCAACAATACTCCCAGATTTTAAACACATTCTGCAAAGAGAAAAAGTTGCACATTGTGTTATTCCAAATACACAGTTGACCATTGAAAGTTCCTATCAATATAAGAAAATGAGTTAATTGTATCACTGCAAACAACTTCTTTCCTCTCTTTGTTATCCATTTCCTCTTTGTACTTAAAAATTATTGCTTAATCAACAATGTTCTCAATATCGTTTAACTGTAGATTTCTCACTTCCCTATAGAATCACCACCTGCTACTATTTGCGTGTGAAACATGTTACAAAATCTTTGTATCGAAGATAAAGAGCGCATCAAGCTTTTTATTGTTCCAATATATGTCCTCATTGACCAATTTCGTGCTAGTGTGGGTATATTTGTGTCCTCATCACTTGTACATTATGTGCTAATAGGTTCATATCACCAATTTTCTTGTTCATTTTCAACTATAATTCTCGTATGACCACAACACATTCACAAATTATCACAGAAACATTGTCAATAACATGCTATTAAAGTTAACTAATATATATAATTAATAGAAAATAGTGTTGCAGTTAAATGTCAATCTTTTCAACATTCAATTCATTGAATAAGGGTGTGCTCACACCACCTCCTTGCATATTATTATGATTGTATGAGTATTAAATTGCATTTACTCTGAAATGTTATAAAATGATGGTTGTTTTGTGAAATGAATAATAAGCCTTCTAGTTGTAAACTAGCTCCACAAGCTTTTCGATAACTCAATTTAAGTTATTTGAAATAGAGCTTATTGTCTTGAGACAAAAAAAATAATCTACATTATCTATAGCTATTCACAATTGTGTTTCAATTGATAGAGGGGATGGCATAAAGTTGTAGGAATATTGGAAAACTATAAATTTTCATTAAATCAACATTCCTCTAAATTTCCCATTACAATTTGCACATAACCATGATAACACTTGGAATTTCAATGCCAAATACATCATATAAAATGTTTAAAGATTTGTTTTTTTTGTAAGCTTGGTAGGACTATATCTTCATCATGTCCAACTTCTCACCCCGATCAGGGAAAATGTTTATAGATTTGTTAAAAAAAGGTGATATTTCCATTTTAAAACTAACTAACTAATTAATTAAAACACTAAACACTAACTAAAATTAAAAATGGTTATTAATTCATTAATGTGTATTGTTGTGCGAGACGGATATATCTGTGGAAATGCATACAAAGATATGGAACATTATGTTGAAAATTTTTATGTTGCTTTCTCTGCACACTTGTTCTCCCGCACAACAACTCTTCCTCAAATACACTTCATTTAATATTCGATAATAAGTATGTAAATCACAAATGTAAGATCACAAATGCATAAAGTATCTGAAAGTTGTGAATGTTATATATTGTCATGTAGGCAAGGAGGTATGTGGAAGAAATTTGTTGACAGAGAATTTATTTGGAGGAACATAACATTACAAAATAAAGTTTATGTTCCTTGCTCTGCATACTCGTTCTCTCGCACAACACTTATTATTCACATGCATTAAAAGGATACTTAATATTGCATAATAAGTATTTAATTCACAAATTCATTTAATATTGCATGTTACATGTCATTTTGTCACATCCAATCAAAACATCCTTGAAGTCGGGTCAATTAATATCCATTGACACTTTGCATTCATTCCCTATAAATCTAAGAGAATCCTCTCTCCAAAAGTTCCAAGAATTATTGGTTAAACAACTCAAAATGCTAATTTTTGGCCCCATTGCACTTAGTATTCATACAAATTGCATGGTTTCAAGTGGTACACAAAGGAAATGTACTGACCAGCACAAGTTTCCTTTATTGAAAGCGCGATGGTCCCCGGAATTCGGTAAAAATAAAAACGATTTTGAATCTTTCATTTCTAGAAGCTCCTCGAGTGGTTTTAACTATTTACTGTTAGATTGGATCTCGAACTCCTACTCTTGATGTCTTATCTCTTATCCCGTGAACTTATCATCCCTTTAATGTGGATCTAATTCCTAGAATGGTAAATCCGAAACCACCTCTTTTGCCCTATAAATTCGTTGCCTCCCATAGAGTCAAGGTTGGATTTTGGAGATTATTAGTTATGCCCTCATGTTGTTGATTTATGCCTAGGGATCCATTATCCATCTATGCACTTGATATTCGACTGAAGACTTGCTTTATGGCAAAGGAAGGACAAGATAGTTGAGATACATCTACAAGGTCAAGATATTCAATGGTTGTATCTTCTCCTACATTGAGTAATGTAAAAAGTGTTTTGTTTTCCTATATTTATCTCTCATTTATGCATATATAGAACAATGTCTTCTTGACTCATTGTTTAGAGATGTTAATATATGTTATTTGTGTATTTTAGTTCTCTTTCTTGTTTTAGTTGTTTTGCAGGTTCCACTTTTAAAATTTGGAGTTGGTGCTGAAGCTTACAAGCAAGGAGAAGAGGAAAGCTTGCATTGGATTCTAGTTAAGTCTTTCTTCCATATTCTAAACTTCTCTAAGGAAAGCATAGTCTTTTTTTCCTTGTTGATTCTATATCAAGCCACTAGATCTAAGGAATTTTCTTCTTTCCGCAGAAGTAAATTATTCATCAAACATTGCATAATAAGTATTCAAGAACTTTGAATTACAAGATTAGTTGTTTCTAGTATTTAACTAATCAAAACCATTGAACATGGTTTTGAAAACCACACATCGAATCATTGAATCATCTTGATATCAAATAAAATGAATCCACATTGATCAACCCTTAAGATTAAATGTAGCCAAAGATGCACAACATTACGGATTAAAGTTTTTGTTTCTTGCTCCACACACCTATTCTCCCACACAACACTCATTTCTCACACACATAAAAAAGACACTTCATTTAATATTAGATACTAAGTTTATGCTTAATGATTAAATAATTTCATGTTTGTGGAATAAAGTTCTCTATGCACCCTTGTTGCTCATTATTAATTGATTAATATGTATTGTCATGCAGAGGCAGGTGTGTGGAAGGAGGACCAAAACATTACAAAAAAAATTGTTCCTTGCTTCGCACACCCATTTCCCCGTTCAACACTACTTCTTCACACACGTTAAGAAGACACAAAATTTAATATTTAATAATAATAACTATTTAATCCACAAATGTGAAATCACAAATGCACTTAGTATTCAGAAACCTTGAATACCAAGATTTGTTGTTTCTAGTTTTTAAATGATCAAAATTCATTGAAAATAGTTTTGAAAACCGCACATCCCATGTCGATCCACCCCTAAGGGAAAATGTATACGGAGATGCAGAACATTACGAATTAAAGCTTTTGTTTCTTTCCCCACACACCCATTGTCCTGCACAACACTCCTTTCTGAAACATGTTAAAAACATACTTCATTTAGTATTAGATACTAAATTTTTGTTTAAAGTTAAATTAATTTTATATTTGCAAAATAAAGTTCTCTCTACATACCCCCTCCTCCGCACATCTTTCATATCACACAGGTTCGAAACTCTATGCAATTGTTCTCTTGCACAACTAAATCTGTAAAAGTTTAAAATTGGAAAAAGTTTAAAATGAAATAAGAGATAAACAAACTAGAAATACTTGTCTTATTGTCAGTGTTAGAGAACTAACTGAAGAAACACACTTGCATGCCGCTCCTCCCCTTCGGTTACGTAAAAGACTTTCTTAAAGCATTGTGTTAATGTCATTGTCAGAGCACTCACCAATGAAATGACCACTTACAAAATTAGTCTTTTTTTGATGTAAAAGTGAATTTCGGGTACTAATAAATACTAAAAATAAAATTCCCTTCACCAACGTAATTATGTCAAGAAATCACCATGAAGAAGCCTCGGTGTGTACCATGTAATTAATTAATTAAAAAACATGCTTCCTCCATCAGCAATAACAACACCAGGGTGAAGACACCTTTGTGTGCATGGGAACAGATAAAACAAAATCCCCTGACGAGAGCACATACTTGGTTAAATTTATAACTCCCGGGGAAGCTAAGAATTTTATAGATATATTACAGAGGTATAATTTGAATCTCTTTAAAACTGATTGGTTATACACAAATGTTGCTTATTCATTCACCTGTTGTATATACCTGTTAAAAACATGATTTTATTTTTTTGGCTACAATTTGGAATTGGCCCACCACATAAAGCTACTAACCTACTTAACAAAGTTAAAGTCATCAACCAAGAGTTGTGACAGGTTCATTTGACCAACGAAGGCCCCTCACGCATTTCTCATTACCTTACTGCTCTCGTTCCGTGCATGTTAGAAAATTGATTTAAATCTTCCATTTCAACATCAATTTTTTAGTAGCCTACATTTCCAACATTAATTGATCCTGCATAAAGGACAACATGGTCCGGATTTAAATTGGAACGCAACAAATTACAGAGATAACCATATACACAAATATGCAGCGGAAATAATACTTCATTTCATTAATGGAAAATACTGAAATATGCTTACAATCAGAAATGGAAATAAACTAGCTAGGGCGATGGTAGCTTATTATAAAAGAAATATGTTGGCTACATGCCTCTGAATTGACTTACAATGAGGCTCGAAGGCCTATTTATTGTTGAGAAACAATGAAAAACCCTTAACATTCCAAAACCTAACCCTAGGAGATGAAATGCCAAACTGTGGGCCCCGTTTGGGGGGTAAGTTGGTACATCAACTTCCCGGGGTCGTAACTTTAGCATATGATCTCCGTTTGACGCGTACAATAGCTCATTAGAAAGATCTATTCGAGCACTATCATTGTTGGAACGACAACATTGGTCCATGTTCCATGACCCGTGTTGCCCCTGGAATCCCAAAAAACGTCGTTTAGGGCCTCAAAACGGCTCCAGAAGTTCGGGACCCAAAAAACTACTAAAAATAGTAAGTTGTGCTACAATTAAGGAAACTGAAAATGCTGAGAAAGACAATGGTGGGGGTCCAGGTGGACTTGGCAGGTGGCCACCAATATCCACCTGGATCATTCCTCCCCCCTTAGGAAGAAATGGTCCCAATTGCGTTGAGCTCCCCCATGAGATGAGGAAACTTTTGCTGAACCTGTTCCCTGGTGAACCACTTGCCCTGCTGAAGGAGTTGGCTTGCTTTGACAACTCGGTACAGTTGGATATTCTGTTGGCACATGTTCTTGATCTGTGTGTCCATGATCCGATCAGTTGCAGCTTGTTCCATGCAATCTGGATTTAATTCTGTGGGTTGGAGTTGTTCTGCAATGTCGGATGT
>APFE030265613.1:255241-273101 GCA_000404065.3 Pinus taeda | reverse complement strand
TAAAAATAGTAAGTTGTGCTACAATTAAGGAAACTGAAAATGCTGAGAAAGACAATGGTGGGGGTCCAGGTGGACTTGGCAGGTGGCCACCAATATCCACCTGGATCACAACAATAGGTAACTAGAAGAATCTCTCATTTTATAAACTCCTAGTGGATCACCATCACCACAATCTAGACTCAGCCCACGCCCTAGTTCCAAGTAACCCATTTAACAAAGCTCCCACTTATTATCTAAGCACTTTGTTATACACATTGGTGTGATAAAGAGATACCTTGCCATTAAAATAAAAAGAAACAATATAGTCTAAATTATAAACGAAATAATTTTTTTTAATGGGATCCAGAAATACAATTTCAAATAAGATTGTGATTTTTTATTGTATTTTTTTTTGTTATTTTAAAATATTTATTTTAAAGTATAAATAGATTTAACACCCTCAAAACCTATAGTACTAGAATTATATAGATTAAATAATTTAAACTCAATTTGTTTTTTTTAATCTATGTTGATTTTTTTGTTTAAAAAATTAACAAAAAAAATTTCTAACTTATATAGAGGAAACAATCTTTTTTACTGGAACTTGACAATAAATTTAAAGGATGCATTTAATTTATTTATATATAGATTATGGATATTTTTTAAAAATTTTATTATTTAAATAATTTTTAATTTACGCCCATATGTCCATTTTTTAAAACTAGTAAGGGCTAGGCATGGATAACTTTTTTCATTCTCCATTTGACTTTTGTCTGTCACTTTAACTTGAAAAAAAACAAAAGGAATTTCCACATCTTATTGTTTAAAATTATCATTTTGCTAAATTAAAATTTGCTTATATATAAATGAATTTTATAAATAATAATAAGGAACTTATGAACTTATTAGAATTGGAATAGTCTTAAATCCTTAGGAAATTGATGGGTGGGGAGCCATATATATAATTTTTAAAATTTATTAAAAGTAATGGACCATTTTGCTAATTAAAATTTTCTTACATATAAATGAATGCTATAAATGATAACGAGGAACTTATCATGGAGGAACTTATTAGAATTGGAATAATCTCAAATCTCTAGAAAAGTGGCAGAAAGTTTCCAGTTGATCAAATTCTCTTTTAATTAGCATTATTTTAAAAATTTAATAAGAAATAAATATGCATCACTATAAATTGACATTCAAAATAAAATATAAATAATCAGGCTCATGCAACATATCAAAATAGTTCTTATTTTATTAAATAATAATGAATTATCTTCATCCTGGAACTGGGAAAGGTATAAGGGTTTTACATAGGTTGATTATGATAAGTGTAATGCACAATGGAATATTTATTTATATATCATAATTATAAACTAAATCTATTCATGTTTAAGATGTGGTTATGGAGTTTCATGTTCAAAATCCATGATACCTATGATGTAGTGGGGAAAATTAAATTTGATTTAAACAAGTCATTTCAACATGGTGTTTTACACTATTCTTAATGCTAGCATATTAATACATATGATAATATTTACATTAACTAATGTATTTTTAAATATTTCATTTAGTTGTTTAAGAGATTTTTTAAGTAGAATGATATAAAATATTTAATTGAAAAATTAAATGGGTTTAATTTTGATTTTTTTCAACCAATTTATAGCTAATCATAATCTAACCAATTTTTTTATATAATAGAAAATATCTAAATTTTTGATCAATTTTGGTTTTGGGGATTCTTAAGATAACTCCCACACAAAATTACTTTAACTAATTATGATAAAGTCCCACCTTAAATCATGTTAAACCTGAGACGTTATTGGGCATTTTTTTGTTTAGGAATGACCTTCCTTGATATAAAGACTTCTTAACTAAGGTTAACTTACATGGTCACTCATTATTGCAAGACCAATACGAGTTGTGCAAAGGCAAATGTGATTACTAGTTATGCAAAAGCGACCCTAATCACTGTTGGAAAGATGAGAAAAGGGAAGAAAAAATTTTTAATGTCCACAAAGCTAAAGATAGCCCATGAGGCCTCTTTTAGAGTGCAAAACTTGAAAAAAATTATGCACCTCAAGAGATTTAATCATCTTCAAAATGGATCTATATTGGTTCTATATATGCATATAGCACGTGTAATTTTTCATTTTTAAAACTGTATTTTTGAATGCATAAATGGATACAATGCCTTGAAATTTTACTTGGACACTTGGATTGTGTAAACAAAAACACATAAATTTGCAATTCTAACAAATCTTTGGTAGACAAAATTTAAATTTAAATTTAAAACTAGAATTAATGGCTCAGGAAAATGGCTCCAAATTAATTAAAATTTTTAAAAAGAGATAGCTAAAATTCTTAAGCAAACCCCCTTCTTTATGTTGATTACAAAATATCATGGAATTTGAAAGTCACTCTAGTGAAAGATGCTCTTTATTTAATCTCATTATCAAGACACATTGACTTTAGTCATTTCTTCCGTGAAATTACATTTGACCTATGGTAATGGTTCTCCTCATTACCTTGCATGTTATAGTTTGGATATAATATGTATATAAGATTTTGGCATAGTGGTATGACTAAAGCAACATCTATCAGACATGCATTGACACAAGTGTGAGACTATTACAAGCCTGAACACATTTTCTCCCCTCCATCCTCCACCCTTTAGGTTGTTATCTTTCCTTTGCAACAACATTTTTGCAGTATCATCATAGGCATGTTCAATTCTTTTGATGTATCTTTTCACCTTTAGAGGCAATTGCTAGTTTATAAATGAATAATATATATATATATTATATATATATATATATATATATATATATTATTGATTTATTTCGAGAAATTCTTAGAGTAACACAGATCCTTGTTAATGCGAGATCTACTAAGCTCTGGGATGTAAATATCTTTTAGAGAAAAAAAAAGTCAAGGAAACATTGGAACTTGAAATGTTTGTATATATATATATATTATATATATATAATTTTATATATATTATTAATATACATAGCTGAAATTAAATATTTATTTTGATCTTACATTCACACTCTTCAAATTAAAATGTTAATTGTATTAATATTTTTTAAAATACACATATGAATCTATTATGTGTGTGTGTATTATTGCATCGTTGTTGTTTGTAATGTTCAACATTTTGACTAAGTCAATACATAACATATACAATAAATTAAATAATAAAATTTAGATATAATGTAAATAGCCACATTTTAACTCTGTCAAAACAAAATTAAAAATAAATAAAAATAAAAATAACCCTTATAAAAATAAAATAAAAATGGTCCATTGTATTGACTCATGGTTTTCATGTGAAATATAGTTTATATAAAATGGGGATTAAACTAGCCTTAATCCATCTTAACTCTAGATCTACCAAGTCCCAGAAGGATCAAATATCTTGATATGCGAACCTCTTTTAGAGTGAAAAAAGATTTGATCCCTCTCAGTGCTCCGTAAATCTAGAGTTAAGATGGATATAGGCTGGTAATAATAGTAATAATAATATTTTGTTGTTGTTAATATTTTTTAAAATGTTACAAGTCAAGTCCATCTTAAGCATGGAAGGAATTATAAATTTCTTTTAATTATCAATAATTATTAAGTAATTGGTATGATTTAATTTCTATAGTATATTCTTAATAGTATACTGGAGATTTATTTAAGTAGTATGTCTTTTTTATTTTTTTATTAATGATTAAAAAAAATAGTCATATGAATGAGTTATGTTTGGTATGTGGTATTGAAAGCATAGTATTGGCCATGGTACTGTAGAAAATTATTACATATTTTAAAATTACCACGATAAATTGTTGAATCTCTATAGTTAAAATAATATATAATATATATCAATTATATATATATATTATATATAATTAAATTTAATTAATATAATATAATTAGTTAATCTTTAGGGTGTTTTAATTTTGCACTTAAATAATAGTGAAATAAATAGATTGATAGATGAATAATATAAAACGAACTATTATTATATATTTAACATTAACATCAAAATATTTATTTATGATGATGATGATATTGATGGTTAACGTCCACTGAGACCAAACTTTTGCCTATCGAACCTAAATAAATGAATTATTTAGTTTGATTTAAGATTTTATTCCTATGCTCAAAAAGTTTGGAGAGAAGCCTCCCGAGCTCACTGTAATTTTGACAACGTAAAAGGCTAGGAAGGTCAGTATTGCAACAAAGATTTTGAAACTAAACTCTAATGTGGTTGTACGCGGGGCACTCTAAGAGGAAGTGATTTTCATCCTCGATGTTCGTATTCTCACAGAAATGGAAGAACCTTTCCATCCATGGTGTGTTAGGAACTGCCCAACGACCCATTTTACTATAGAGCTCATGAGAGTTTGTTATAATCTTGGCTATATTAATTTTCTTCTTTGAGCTAGTTAAAACAGAGAGATACATTTGATCTTCTAGGGTGGGGTTGGTGACCTCCTTATAATATCTTAATTTTCTTTTAGCTGCTAAATCTTTCTCACACCACATTTTTTCTTTGAACTTAAAAGTAACAATATTTTAAATGTTATTAATGTTTTTCAATGCAACATTCGTGTCGATCTCCCAATGTTTAACTAGCCTCTTGTGTCTTATACCAACCCTGTTTGAGCCTCAAGTGGTTTTGGCTGGAATTTAAAGCTAGCTTAGGAAGTCTATGGTCTCCTATATTATTGAGTTTGTGCTTGTACAACAGAAGCCTAGTCATAGCCAGGGTCTCGATAGGGGAAGACCCACTTCTATAAGGAGAATAGGATAGGGTGTGTTGCTTTTAATTTTGAGGTTATACATTATAAAACGCTTCTAAATTTGCTCAATTTTTCTCCATGATTCTCTAGAGATGCTACACGCCCAAACATCACATCCATATAAGATAACCAGAGTGACTAAAGTTTCAAAGAGGAACTTCTTTCTATCCCACATTACGAGGTTTGTCATTTTACAATTATTTTCAGGACCAAAATAAGCTTTCCATCCCCCATTAATCCTTTTCTCAATGCTATAGTTCCAGTTGAGCTTGTGATGAATATCAATTCCTAGGTACTTGTAGGAAGACACTTGCTCCAAGTTACTATTGTCATACATAAACGTGTCTTTCTTGGATTTGATAATCATAACTTTTGTTTTGTCAGTGTTAACAATCATACCCATGGTAGAGCAGAAATCCTTAAGAAGTATAAGTTTCTTATCAAGATCAGATGGGCACCTTGTGAGAAGAACAATATTGTCAATGCAGAGAAGGAGGATGATGACTATCCTAGCTAAGATCGTGCCAACACATCTTGCTTCCTCTAAAAAACCTTCTAGCTTGTCGATGTAAATGCCAAATAGGGTAGGGGAGAGGGGGCAACCTTGTTTAACTCCAATATTACACTTAATATCTTTCGACCACCCCTCATTGTTCTTTAACTTGGCAATTACATTCTCGTATAACCTTATATCGGAAACTCTCAACTCAAAAGGAACCTTTAGCTCTTCTAATCTGTTCCAAAGGTTGTTTTTAGGAACCGTATTGAAAGCTTTTCTAAAGTCCACAAAGCAACAAAAGATATTGGATTTATCATTGCAACATTCCTCCACAATGATCCTAAGCATAATGAGGTGGTCCATTGTTAAGCACTACTTTCTAAAACCTGCTTGGCCTTTAGCCCGCTTACCTTCACTTTCAAGCAATATGCTCAACTTCCTTTCTAAAATAATACCATATAACTTGGCTAGGAGAGAGCTGATCATAATTGTCCGATAATTAGAGGGGTTATTTGTATCCCCACTTTTAAAAATAGGGGTAATGAGGCTTTGAGTCCATGGTTTAGGGAACCCTTGCTTGACCGTTTGATTGAAAAGTTTTTGAATGTGGGGGATGAGGACAAGACCTCTAATTTTTAAGATTTCCGCCTGGTAACCTTCAATGTCCTTAGCTTTCCCATTAGCCAAGTGATTAACCCCAAAATCAATGTCTTCTAATGAGAAAACTTCTTTCGTTGTGAGCAGGGTTTCAAAGTTATTTATGACATTTGGAGATTCATAAAGCTTCTTTAGTTTTCCTAGTTAGAATCTGCCTCCAGAATTTCTTAGGAGCTATATTAGAGAGCTGTAAGAGATTCTCTTATCTTTTACGAATATACTGCCTTTTTTTCCTTTTAGTTAGGGCTTTGTATATTTTTATCTTGCCAATTTTAAGAGATTCATCAACAACTTCCTTAATTGCTCTCCTCGCACTTTTACAATCTTTGTTATACCATGGGTTGGTTTTGCTATTTATTTTATTACTTGAAACTTCAATTAAGAACTTGTTAATAGAATATGAGAGGGTTGTAGTAAAATTATGATAGAGATCTTCGTTTGTTTTAATTCATTTAGAAAGAGATCTTTTTTTATTGCTATAAAAGATTAACTTCTTTTGGCTATAAGGATTATCTTCTATGAGATCTCTATACATGAAAAAATTGAGCGTTATAAGTAAAGGCCTATGATCAAAGTCAAGCTTGTGGTCATTTAAGATGTCAAATTTTGTTATTTCATTGTATAGAGGGGGATCAGAGATAACATAGTCTACCACGCTGCTACCAAGCCCATGGATGCAGGTCATTTGGCTAGAATTGGGCCACTTCTTTAGATTGTTGCAAATTATGAGATCCTGAGCACTACAGAGCTTGACTAGCTCTGACTCAAAAAAATTCTCCCCGAGGTCTTCAGAGTCCTTTTGTACTGGCTAGCGAGAGGAAGGTCTTCGTCTAACCAAAGAGAATTAGGGTTGGAATGATTGCTTAGAAGAATAGCTTGGTTGCTTGAAGTTTGAGCATTAAAGTCACCCATTAAAAGGATATTGCCTTCATTCCTTAGGCTAGAAATATCATTCTCTAAACCATTCTAAGGACTATTTTTATCTAGATTCTTTTTCTTATAGAAGTTAGAATTGATGGGGGCGGGGAGGAATAACAGATTGCTATGTAGGTCTTTTTATCATAAATGTTAGTAATATCTATCCAACTATATTGGTTGTAAGGGTTATTTTTATAAATCGTAGCATGGGGAAAGATGTTCTTTTTAATGTAACAAGATATATCCCCAATGCCTCTACAGGAGGATCGCTTATTCCAGGTAGACCATAATGTAAATCCATCTATGTTAGGGACCTTAGATTCTTCGTGCTCCCAAGTTTCAATAAGCAAAATAATATCAACATCATTCGAGATCCAACTTAGCTTGGGCCTTTGTTCCATGGAAAGCCCTGACAGTTCTAAGAAAAAATTTAGAGCATGTTAAATTGCAATTTATTATTATCTTTTTAGTTTCTATCTTAAATAACGGCTTTTCTATTTCTGATTATTGCCCATTTTCCTTCCTAACTTCCTTTACTTTTTAAACCTCATTTTTCAATTCTTCTTGATCTTCTAGAATAAGATTTTCATTTATAAATATCCCTGTTCTTTTTAAACTTACAATTTTTTTTATAAACAACCAAAAAAATTAGAAATATTGGTTGTGTTGAATAGAGCCTTTCAAAACACGAGTTTGAAATGAGTACACGACGTTACGCACAAGTTCCATCCAACAAACCCACGCAACACAAATTCAAGTCACCAACCACAAAAGTTGTCATAGGGATTACATGCATTTCTCGTTACTTTACCACGCGCGGGGATGTTATTTACACGTCATTTTTTGCATTTTTCTTTTTTGAATATGTATCACATTGATTTTTGAGTATCTAAGTTACGATGAACAAATTGGAAAAATGATGAACTCTCATTATATCGAGTTGACGTGTCGGTAGCAAGTGGACGAATATGCACGCCAAGAAGAGAAAACGATGAAATTTGAGGTGTACATTAGTCGCGATGGGGCGATTTCTCTGTCAAATATCATTAAAAATTGTACACGACTATTGATATTCTTCTTTTAAATTGTGAAAATACATGTTCAAATTCCTACCTCGAAATAGAGATTAAGAAAGTAAAGCATGAAAATATAGACATCCTTTAGAAAATAAAATGTGGGCAGAAGGGTGGCCACCTCGAATAGAGATGAAGAGAGTAAAGCAGAAAAATATACCCATAAGACAAAAAAATGTCGTAGAAGGGTTGCCACCTCTGCGTTACAGTAAAATTAGTTGGAGGTAGATATAATTAATTTCATTAATTTAAATGGTAGATATTTAAATAAAAAATGTTTTGGATAGATATGCAAATAAAAAAAGATAACTATGGTAAGAGATTTAACTTTCATGGGTGATAGTTGTTAATAATGTAAATAATTACACATCAGTTATTTAAAATGTAAGTTAATAAATTAATAATTAAAAAAATTATTATATTATTATTATTTTTTTTTTAATTTATATAAATATAATATTTGATAATATATTATTATTATTATATATATATATATATATTATAATACTTGTCATTATAATTAATTATTGATTTCATTAAAAAAAAAAAAAATTTGTAATTGATTCAGCGAAAAAAGGTTAAATTTTAAATTTATTTGGTTTTTAATGATTTAATGTTTGCAATAATGTTTTTTTATTGCATTTTAATATTTCATTTCATTTTTATATTGTTATTACTTCATCCATTATTTATCCCTTGTTGTCTAGATCTTGCACATTATCACTTGTATTGAGCGACACTGATTTACTAATCAAATCGTGGTTTCACCCCTTCGAAACCTTGGTCTAGGTGACCACTTGCTGCGACAATCATTGTGTTTGTTGAAAATTACATGGGGGGAGTCAATGAGGTTATAGTTGGTTCAATGTGATGTGGCCTATGAGCCTCACTAACATTGAGATTCAATGTAAAATTTTATAACGAGAAGAACTCCACAAAACATGAAATGGGCTTCATGGAGTGGCCCATTGACCAATATGTTGTGGCAATGCGACGTGGATGCCACAAGGTAGAGATGATGTGAGGTGGAACCTTACGACACTCACCACTATAAGACATATGCATTGCACCAAGGCACAAGCAGTGATAGTGGAGCGGTGGCAAAAGTTGTTGCAAAAAGGTCCATTTGCCAAACCCATCAACTAACGAGACCACCTGTCATTCATCATCAAAATTCAACCTTAAGCACTCCCCGATGGTGGTGACAGGGACTGGTGGTGGTAAACAAAGTGTCAACGCCCATGAAATATTCTTATATGTTGAGGTCATCAATTGATGAGATCACACACTGCTTATCAGATCGACCTCCCCAGGCCCTCGTTCATGAGAGGTCTTCTTCGAATGGCATGATTGGGGCATGGTCACATATACGACCCTCATTCACTTTGGGCCCCCTTGGTCACTGTGAGTTAATAGGGTGTGGGGTGGCGGCTGACATGGGGATTCATGTCAAGGATCCAGCGTTAAAAGAGTACGTGATGTTGATTTTTCAAGTGTAATAGATACAAGCACAATTTTTTGAAATTTTGATAATTACTTTTAATGATGTAGATATTATTTTCACACCTTCAGTTTATCATTAAGAAATTACACTTCATAAATTCAACCATAAATCGACGAGGATAGTAGATATCAAAATGCACAAAGAGAACACAAGATTTGCCCTGGGAAAATCCAATTGGGCGAAATATATATATAATATTTGAAATATATATATATATATATATACTTGTCATTATAATTAATTATTGATTTCATTAAAAAAAAATAATAATTGTAATTGACTTCAGCAAAAAAAGGTTAAATTTTAAATTTATTTGGTTTTTAATGATTTAATGTTTGCAATAATGTTTTTTTATTGCATTTTAATATTTCATTTCATTTTTATATTTTATTACTTCATCCATTATTTATTACTTGTTGTCTAGATCTTGCACATTATCACTTGTATTGAGCGATACTGATTAACTAATCAAGTCGTGGTTTCACCCCTTCGAAACCTTGGTCTAGATGACCATTCCCTGCGACAATCATTGTGTTTGTTGAAAATTACATGGGGGGAGTCAATGAGGTTATAGTTGGTTCAATGTGATGTGGCCTATGAGCCTCACTAACATTGAGACTCAATGTAAAATTTTATAACGAGAAAAACTCCACAAAACATGAAATGGGCTTCATGGAGTGGCCCATTGACCAATATGATGTGGCAATGCAACGTGGATGCCACAAGGTAGAGGTGATGTGAGGTGGAACCTTACGATACTCACCACTATAACACATATGCATTACACCAAGGCACAAGCAACGATAGTGGAGCGGTGGCAAAAGTTGTTGCAAAAAGGTCCATTTGCCAAACCCATCAACTAACGAGACCACCTATCATTCATCAACAACATTCAACCTTAAGCACTCCCCGATGGTGGTGACAGGGACTGGTGGTGGTAAACAAAGTGTCAACACCCATGAAATATTCTTATATGTTGAGGTCATCAATTGATGAGATCACACACTACTTATCGGATCAACCTCCCCAGGCCCTCGTTCATGAGAGGTCTTCTTCGAATGGCATGATTGGGGCATGGTCACATATACGACCCTCATTCACTTTGGGCCCCCTTGGTCACTGTTAGTTAATAGGGTGTGGGGTGGCGGCTGAAATGGGGATTCATGTCAAGGATCCAACGTTAAAAGAGTATGTGATGTTGATTTTTCAAGTGTAATAGATACAAGCCCAAATTTTTGAAATTTTGATAATTACTTTTAATGATGTAGATATTATTTTCACACCTTCAGTTTATCATTAAGAAATTACACTTCATAAATTCAACCATAAATCGATAAGGACAGTAGATATCACAATGCACAAAGAGAACACAAGATTTACCCTAGGGAAACCCACTTGGGTGAAAAACCTATCAACCTTTCCCTTGAATAAATTATTCGGTTCAACAAGAGATACACCTAATTCTACTAGTGAATATGATGGTCAAACTGACCTACAATGTTATGGTCAAACCTGGTCCAACAAACATGGACCTCTTTGATTTTCCTAGGCCAAAATTCAGCCTCCCAGAATATGCACAGAAACTTGTCCCTGCTTCCCAAAAGATCTTGCCTAGATATTAAACCTTGTTGCCCAGAAGTTTGACTTGCTACCCAGAATATGCCTAGAAAGTCACATGTTTGAAGTAGAGAGAGAGAGAGAGAGAGAGAGAGAGAGAGAGAGAGATATGCTTGAGATGAATTTGTCTTTCTTCTTCTTCGCATGCCCATAATATGTCTTCTTGTGTGTGAGGTCAAATGGTGCCTTGTGGAGGAAGTCGAATTTTATATATATAGTGTTCTTCTTGTTTGAATGGTTATCTCTTCACTTGGGCCAACTTGAATTGAAGGAGGGATGACTTGACAAGTTTGGAGCCAAATATTCAAAATTCAAAATTTCCTCCTTTTATACCAACATGAAGAACATGTCTTATATTAATTATTTCAAGGACTAAACAAAAAAATGACATAAAGAAAATGTCTTACATTTTCATCAAGGGATAAAATATAAATATGAATACCAATCATAACTACAAAATTCAACACTCCCTCTAAGGCAGGGAGGTATTCATAATGACTAGTTATATGTTCTCATGTTGACAAATTTCTCTAAGGTTATAATTAATCATCAATAGTATCAACATCATTCAACTACCATAATTCTAATAACAAATTTGACACATGGTAGATCAACATCAATGGGTTACCATTATTCTGGTCGATACATCAGACCTATGGTGTATCCTCACCATAATCTTAGTTAGTGCTTGTGACACATGGTACATATTTAGAATCAAATAGTCACCATAATTTTGGTCTATCTAACACATGGGATACATATTAGTCTTGGTTCACCATCATTTTGGCCAACATCTTGACACATGGCGAATCAACAAAGGCCAAACTCTATCCAAGTAATTATGGGTTTGATGCTAAATGAACTCATTGAGCTTGATTTGAAAGGACCATTCTTCCTAATTCTGGTCAATATACTTGACACAAGAAGAATGTTTGTCCTTTCTTGGACCATTCTCCCTAATTCTGGTCGTACATGACACAAGGAGAATGTTTGTGCATGGTACTATCTCATCAACACTCCTTCACACTGAGGGAAGAACTCTCAGCAAGTCCAAGCTTGTCCCTAAAGTATACTAATTTCGCTCTAGACAGAGCCTTAGTAAGAATATCAATTGTCTACTCATCAATAGAGATGTGTTGGAGTTTCACAGCTCCTTTTTGCACCATGTCACAAATGAAGTGGTACTTGATATTAATGTGCTTCGACCTATGATGGCAAACTGGATTCTCTACAAGTTTTACACAATTTTGATTGTCACAATATATCACAGTCGATTCTAGCACCTGATCAAATAGTCCTACGAGTAACTTCTGAAGCCACGTTGCTTCACAACTTGCTAAAATGGATTCAATATATTCTAGCTCGGTAGCGCTGAGTGTAACAAATATCTACTTCCTACTATCCACGAAATCATAGCAGAGCCCAAACTAAATAAGTTTCTGGATGTACTCTTTTTGTTTTTTGCACTTCTTTCCCAATCTAAATTTGTATAACCTTGCAGTCATATATCATTGTTTGAGACATATCTCAACCCATAATAAATTGTACCACATAATTACCTCAATACATGTTTGCCTGCAATCCATGGTCATGTCTCAGTTCCACTTGGAATTGGCTCAAGCTGTTCATCGCAAAGCAAATGTTTGGTATAGTATTAACCAAATAAATCAAGGAGCCAATCAATTTATGATACATAGATAGATCTACCAAATATAAAGAGTCTCTCAACTTCCTCAGCTTAATCACCATAGAAATTTCATAAACTTTTATATATAAATCATAAATTTATTAAGTATAGAAAAAAATCAAATATCCACCATTTACATATAAATAAATTAAAATATTATTTTAATTTATCAATAAATAATATATTAAAATAATATTTACGTTTAGTTTTAACAAATTAATAATTTAATAAACAAAATATTATGTAGAACATAAAAATCAAGATTAAATAGATGTAAATGAAAAAATTACAAATCCATTAAGTCAAATGCAACTCCTCGATATGATAGGCGCTCCCAATTAGTTACCTCTTCCATGAGATAGCGGAAAAGAAACTGATGATTTTTTATGCAATTTTTAAGAATTTTAAACGCCATCTGGATAATCATCCGTAGAAAATTGGCTCACTATTAAACAAGTCAGTTCAAGGATAAATCCGTCTGAAAATATGGAAATCCACAACTTGAATGCTGCAATTAGATAACGATTTCCATTATTTAAGCCATATATAAATCAGCGAATAAACCGATAGATATCGGTGAAGTGAACCAGAATCCATTTTTAATGATAAGAACAGAAACATTTACCATATATTTTGGTCTTGATTGTCGTGATATGATCAAATGTAAAAGGAAAAATAAGAGTAATTAGGGAATACAATCCGGGGCCAGTCCCCATCCCCTTGCATCTCAAACATTGAATCGGCGCAAGATGCAGAGAGGTGCAGGGCATGAGAGGGAGAGGTCTATACTTCTCTAGAGGCGGCGGCCTCGGCCTCATTTTTGTAAGAATTTGGATGATAATACAAACGCGACGTCTGGGGGCAGTGAGAATTAAACCGGGCGGCGATCCTTATACCCGCATCCACCATTTCTGTATATTTCGCCATCTCGGCAGCTCCGGCAATAAATGGATTCTGCTGCTCCAATAACAAAGAAAGCGTAAGCAATCACCGGAAAGAAGCCCCGGATCCAAATGGAATAACAGCAGCAGATGAAGATGGGGTGTGGCCTGTAATTACTTCATAAAAAACAGGCTTCCACCACCAGCAATAGCATCGCCAGGGGGAAGAGGCCTTTGTGGGCATGGGAACAAAGAAAACGCAATCCCTCACTGCAGAGTTGGTGGAATTTATAATTTCACGGGAAGGTGGGAATGCGATTTCTCCGCGTTATGCGACTTTCCTCCCTCGGATTGCCTAAACTTACGTCATTTCAAATCCAAAGTGGGGCAACCAGAAATCTTTATTCCCAATTAAACATTGAATTGGTTTTCATCAAACAAACTCTTTAACAAATCTAACTTCTACCGGTCTGAATTTGGTTTCAGCATATGAGGATTCGTATGACTGTCGGCCCACGAGCATGTTGCTTTTGATATATTTTTGTAGTATTTTCGGAAAGTTTTCTGGTTTGACAGTGATTCATTGAAAACAAAAATTTGACAAAATAACTTTTCATAATCTAAGTGTCCTAGATTTTTAAATCTAATAAAAATCTAGTTTAAACTGATTTGTCCATAAATTTTTTCTTTGAATTCCGGCCAAAAATCTACCCACAATTAAAGACTACTATACTTTTTACAGGACTTGACTTCCGTGGTTACCGTTCGGCATGAGCGGACGCACACACCCAGCCACCCACCTAACAAAGTTCAACTCGCCAACCAACCAAGTTGTGACAGGTTAATTTGACAAACGGAGGCCTGTAACTTTAGCGCCCACGTTCCTGGTATCTTGGAAAATTGATTGAACATTTCCATTTTCACATTTCTTATCAAATTTCTTTAAAAAAATATGTTTACTGCGCGAATGAATTTGGTTATGCACATAGCGGTACATCTGAACATGAATGTTGTGGCTCACTGCTCCACTGAATCGACCCTTTCAAAACACGAGTTTGAAATTAGTCCACGACGTGACGCACAAGTTCCATCCAACCAAGCCATGCAACAAAATTCAACTTACCAACCAGACAAGTTGTGACAGGTATTGCATGCATTTTTCATCCCCAAAATATAGGATATCAAAAGGGAATTTACACAAGAAAGCTTATGAGCATAGGGAATTATCTTAAATCAAGAAAATCAAGAGCGTTTTAGGGTTGTGATTAAAGAATATTTCTACATAGCCAAAAACAACCCTAGGGGTTGTAAAGATAATAGAAGAGATAAAAGATATATTTGCAGTAGTATGTTGATTATTTTAACACATAAAGCTTTAAAGACATATAAGAGATTTAGGCTTTTGAAGAGGATCTCAAACACCTTCTGAGCTAATCCTTGGTATGATAAGAAATGCAAGGATGTGAAAAGATTTCTCAAAGAAGAGTTAAGCAAAGAAAACAAGATTATATATAAACAATTTCGAAAATCAAAGAAAGAAAGCTATGTGATTTCAAGAATGAAGGAATTAATTTCTTTGGGAAAACATAATCCCAAAGTTCTCTAGAAGGAACTACAACAAAAGAAAAAGAAAATAGAAAACAAAAAGACATTGATATTGAACAAGGTATAAAGAAATTGGGAATTGGCAAAGCGCAAGACATTGACAGTTTACACGCGAAATTTTTAAATTGGGAAATGAAGCTTCTAGCCCCACACATCAAGGAGATATTCAACATAGTCAATCAAGATAGTTTTTTGGTTGAGTGGACAACTAGTGTTGTTATACCTCTTCACAAAACAGGAGACATCAATAACCCTTCTAACTACCATACTATTATGATCAACCCTCTTTTTGGAAAACTTTTTTGGAGCATGCTAGAGTAGAGAATTGATGAATGGGCAGAAAAAGAGGGAAAAAAGAGCAAAGGGACAGGTTGGCTTCAGGCCTAAACATTCTACCATTGATCATCGCATCACTCTAAGACACTTCATTGAAAAAGTTTGGGACAACCAAGTTTGGAAGCATTTTGTTGCTTTGTTGACTTCAAAATAGTCTTCAATATTGTTCCTAGAGATAAACTATGGCACATAATGGAAGAACTAAAAGTCCCAAAGAAATATAGGGCAGTTGTTCATAAGCTTTATGAGCTGATTAGAGCTAGAATAAGAACAAAGGAAGGCATGTCTGAATGCTTTGGCATTGACATAGGAGTCAAACAAGGATGTCCTCTTTCCCCCACATTGTTTAGTTTGTATATTGATAAGCTTGAAGAGTGGATAAATAATATCGAAGGAGAAGGCATCCAACTAACAAGATATGTGGTGAAGCTACTTTTATATGCAGATGACCTCATTCTTATTGCTAAATCGGCACTAGGTTTGAGAGAAAACTTGAAAGCTCTGGAACTCTTTTGTCATGAGGTGGGAATGCAAGTAAATACCAACAAAACTAAATTCATGATTTTTTCTTTGAAAAGAAAGAAACTTCAGGTTACTTTTCTCTTTGAGGGAAACCCCTTGGAGGTGGTAGATGAGTACAAGTATTTAGGAATTGATTTTCGCTATAGGCTTAGCTGGGAGACATGTAGATCAAAGAGAATCCAAGGGGCGGGGTGGAAAGCTTTTTGCCTTCTCCAGAACAGATGCAGACAGGTAGAACTATGGGATTGGAAGACTAAGAAAACCCTCTTTGGTATATTAGTGGTGCCAGTTATCCTCTATGGTTACGAAATATGGGGGCGCAACATGTCAAGCCACAAATGGTTGCAAATAGAAAGAATTCAAAAGCACCTGATCACAAGTAGCCTCAAAGTCAAATAGAATTGAGGCTAGTATGTTTTCAATTGAGGCATCAATGATCATTCATTTGCTAAGTTATCTGAAGAAGGTTGAAAATATGCATAAATACCAGTGGCCTAAATTGGTTATTGAAGAAGAGCTAAACCACCGGAAAAAGACATGGATGAAACAAAACAGAAAATGGTTAGGCAAATGGGACATAAATCTACATGATTTCCCTCATGCTAAGGAGGAGATAAAAGAGGGTGTTAGAAAAATTTAGGACTGCCATGCAGACAAAGCAAGTAGGCAGAAATAAAACATATTATGTCAAAGAATTTAAACCAATGTGGAAACATGATGATAAAGAGTACTTGAGTTCCTCAATCAAGGTAACAATGAAAAATTTAATTGCTCATTTGAGAACTAGTTCCTATCATCTAAGATGTGAAACTGGTAGATAGACGGTCCCTACAGAAGATTGGGAAGAACAAACTTGCAATTTTTGCAGCAGAGAGATGGTAGAAACAAATTGACATTTTATCAAAGAATATGCAATGTATGAAGTTATTCTTGGTCAGTTTGCTAACAACTTAAAAATGAACAATCTCGATAAACTTTTTAAAGAAACAAAACTTCACAAAACAACAAATTTCTTACTCAAAATCTATAACAACAAAATCGACTAAAAAAATCTAAATATAAACTAAACAATAGTAAACAATCCCTTAAACCATGAATTCTCATAAACATCATTAAAACCATTTCATTTCATTACACCACGCAACAAAATTCAACCTACCAACCACACAAGTTGCATGCATTTCTCATTACTTGCACGCCCCACGTTTATGGGATGTTGAAAAATGATTTAATTATTCCCTCTACATTTTTTTAAAATATGGATGGGATGTTGAAAAATGATTTAATTATTCCCACGAAATTAAAAAAAAACGATATGTATGACATTGATTGTGCGGCACAAATGCGAACAATGAGTGGCTAATGTACGATGAAAGAATTTGAAACAAATGTGCACGCCAAGAAGAGAGCCATGAAATTTGAGGGGTTCATTAGTCGCCATGTGACAATTTCTCCGTCAAATATAATTAAAAATTATAGACGACTATTGATATTCTTCTTTGAAATTGTGGAAATAGATGTTCAAATTCCTACGTCGAATCGGGATAAAGAGAGTAAAGCAGGAAAATATAGGCATCTTTTAGGAAAAAAAATGTGGGCAGAAGGGTGGCCACCTCGAATAGAGATGAAGAAAGTAAAGCAGAAAAAAATACCGATCCTTGAGAAAAAAAATGTCGCTAAAGGGTTGCCACCTCGGCCGTGAGTAAAGAAAATTAGTGGGGAGGGAGACGTAATGAATTTCATTAATTTAATTAAGTTAAATGGTAGATGTATGTCTATATATATATAT
>APFE030265613.1:222072-254667 GCA_000404065.3 Pinus taeda | reverse complement strand
TAAATAATTATAAATTTTCAATAAATGTATTCATAATTATTTATTGAATTTCATTTTTCTTAATTCTAGAACATATAGATAATATTTGAAATATAATTTAACTCCCACTTTTTTATATAAACACATTTATTTATTTATTTATTTTTTTTTTTTTGTAAAGACTATTCTATTAAAATAAAAATGAGGGAAAATATTTACAAAGAGGTTTGAACCTCTAAGGGGGCTACAGCCTACCCTCTATCCAGCTGTTTGTTACAGGAACCTCTTGTCCCCCATTTACAAAAAAGAGACTCATGGAGTGAGAATTCTGAAGAACTTGAGAAATTGAGCACTAAGCTGAGCTAGGTAAGTTCAAGGCTCTAGAAAAAGCCATGATTACAAAAAGCTTTCCTTTACCTTCCCTGTTACAAAATGCTTGATAGCCAGAATTGTGTCCTCGGAACTGTGAAATTTCATACTGTTGAAATAAGAGTCCCTGCATCTTGAGAATTTCCCATAAAAATCCAAAAAACTTGAAACTTGCTGTATTATCATTGAAGCCATGAGCAATTAGTCCTGCTGAGGATCGCTTGAGGCGTCGTCATTTGCCTGATTGGAGGAATTCACCCAGGTTAACATCACATTATCTGCAACTGCCATTGAATTGCCTTCTGGAGGGAGAACCAGGTTCAAAACATTGCCAGAAAGGCTAGCAGGTTCACACTCAATGATTGGTTCATGAGTCGAGGCTGACTGAGGATGGAGGTCTTTCTGCTGGCCCTCCTCGTTCATAGCAGCAGAATCATTATGGACGACCTCAGCTAAGCTTCCTTGAAAATCGATGTAATTATGGGAATGAGACTGATCCCTGGAGGTTTCCTTTGAGCTGGTAAACTCAACTTCCTCCTCCGAGAAAATGATAGTAACAGTGGCTGAGATGAGCGGCCTATTGAGCTTGCTTCTGAATTTAAACCGGGCTGAATGAAATGAGCTATTCAAGGTAGGACCAAAACTATCAGAGGGTGGAGAGGGAGGAGATGCCGAGGTTAATGGCGTTATACGCTGAGGGACAGGGTTACCCCTGCCCCGAGAGCCTCCACGCAACCCAGAATTTCTTCCCCGCCTGGGAGTGGCGCGACGCCGGACCATGACTGATAGACTTTGCCAAATGTAGGTGACGGGAGACATGCAATTGTGGTGAAGCGGCCAGACACAGAGAAAAGGGACCCAAGTTGAGGAACTGACTCCTAGGCTAAGGACCCGTATAGAGAGTTCGAGGTAACTGAAATGAATCAACAGACAAACCCAAGCAGAGACATAGAGCGCTCGAGGCACTGACCAGATTTGCTTATAAGCGATCCAAACCAAACATTTAACAGAGTGACACGATACAAAATACTTATAACTGACACAGAACGAGAGGAATAACACAATAAACCAATCAACTGCGAAGAATGCCAGATACCTGAACCGGTTCAGCTGATACCAGTTAAGGATCCATGGGGGCATCCAAATTCGCTGCTTGACGCCTGGGAGCTGAGGAGCTGACCACCGGATGCAAAACACAATAGTGAAACCTGAAGACCTCATCTTATCTGAGCAGCGGTGAATGTATTCCGGACTGTAATAACTCGCATTCATCCCTCGGGTACCTGGAGCCTTTATTAACCTGACTGTAATAACTCGTCTGGAATAAACACTCTGCCTCGAATCGCCCGAACCAGCAAGTGAGAATGCCAGCTGCCTCGCCCGTATGCATGGCATTTAACACCTCATTATATCACCTGCATCCGGGTGTGAATCTTCCTTCGACTGCATATCGTTTTTTACGATGGTGTGGAAGTTCGAGAGTTGATTTTCCAAAGCTATCCTAGATAGAGATCCGTCAAAGAACTCCCTTCCACTTTCCACTCCTAAATTCGCCAAAAAGTCCGCCAGCTTGTTCCCTTCTCTTCTGATGTGTTTGAAGGAAATTTCTTGGTTATGAATAAGCCATTGATTGAGAAGCTCGAGTCTAGGAGCCATTCTCCAGCTGGTACTTACCTTATGAACAGGGGATCCCTGCAGAAGTTTCGAGGCCATATTGATAATGATTTGTGATTCCCCTTCCACAATAAGAGGAAGAAACCCACGCTCTTGCGCCAGATTTAGCCCTCTCCATAATCCTTCCAATTCTGCTGCATTATTGGTATTCCAACCAATTGAGCCCAGAAATGTTATGAGTGGAGTACCTTGATGATTTCTGATCGCTCCACCATATCCCGTGTTTCCTGGATTTCCCCTTGAGGCCCCATCAAAGTTCAGCTGAAACACATTGATTGGCGGAGGAGTCCATTGAGCTGGAGATTCCTGATGCTTTGAAGAGTTTTCCTTGGATGATATCGGATGCTTTAATTGGATTTGCCAGTTGCTCCATATAGCTTGTTCCTGTGGGAGAGATGGGAAATCCTCTATGGACCAGGCTTTGATGGATACTGTTTCTTGAATGTTATGGTGCAGTCCGGTCCAAATCTGCTCAATTGACATTGATTGATCTTTAAAGATTCTTCTGTTTCTCTCTTTCCAAAGATTCCACATTAATATTCCCAGTGTGAGTTGCCATAGAGTGTTTAAAATTTTGCTTTGATAAGGCTCTTGGGTCTAGGTGCGAAGGGTGCCATTAATGTCCCCCTGCACTCTGCCTTCCCTTTGACAGTGGAATGTGATTTTTTCCTAGAGTTTCCTTGCTAATTGACAGGATTACATAAGATGTAATACTGATTCCTCTTCCTGTTTGCAGTTGGGACACATGGAAGGCCCACAGAATGTCCTTTTCCTCAGGTTATCCCATGTGAGAACCCTGTTGTGAGATAGAAGCCACAGAAACGTAGAGACCTTCGGCCAAATAGAGGAGTTCCATATGTTGTCCCACAATTTATCTTTGATGACCCTGTCTTTAATGATGATTTTGTAGGCTTCTCGGGAGGTAAAAGTACCTTTTTCCTCGTATCGCCATCTGAGAATGTCCATACCTGCTGAAGATAAAATTTTCCGTTTTTGAAGTTCTGTGGAAAGAGATAGAAGAGTTTGCTCCGTGCTGTGAGGTATTATTTGATTAACTTCTTTCCATTTTCTATGTTCTTGGGCTGTTTGTAAGTCCCAAAATTGACTCACCTTATCATACTAATTTATTTCTTGGCCTAGAAGTCCCAGAATAGTGTCCCTGAGGTTTGGAAGCTGCTGCCAAGAATACTCCCAAAACCTTGCTGTGTGGCCATCCTTCACATCCCAAAAACTATGCTTTTGTATTAAACTTCTATGTTGGTTAGCAGAGTTCCATATAACTGAGCCTTTACTAACTTATGACATCCTAATTCGCTCCTCTATGGGAACATTTCCAGCATATTTTGCTGTCCACAAGGAGGCCCAAGGAGTGTTGTGATTTGAGAGCCATCTCCACCAGATTTTCGCTCCCATTACCATATTGTTGTGTTCTGGGTCTCTAAGCCCAATGCCACCATCTTTTTTAGGTAGACATACTTTTTCCCATTTGACTAGAGCCCACTTTCTGTTGGGACCTGAATTTTCCCATAAGAAGTTACGCTGAAGCTGCTTTATCGCTTTGAGAACCCACTTTGGTGCAGCCAATATGGAAAAGAGATAAAGAGGCATGGACTGTAAAACAACTTTGATTAGCACTAACCTGCTAGCCATATTAAGAGCTCTATGTGTCCATAGGAACAATTTAGCTTCTAGCTTTTCTAACAGGTTATTCCAAGAGGAGTGCTTGAGAGCTGAGGCAATTAATGGAGCTCCCAAGAATTTGGAAGGAAGAGAAGCGATGGTGAAGCCAAGGATGCGGGCAATTGCTCTTTGAGTGGTGGGGGGTGTATTGAAGAAGAAAATCTGAGATTTGACTTTGTTAATGAGAGCTCCTGAGGCATCCGAGAAGTTTGCAAGAATTGATTTGAGATTTCGGGCTTCTTGAACAGACGGATGACCAAATAACATGTTATCATCTACAAATTGCTGGTGAGAAAAGGTAGGGACATTGTTGAAGGAGAGACCTTTAAGACAGCGGGAGGCAATAGCAGACTTGATGTTGCGGCCCAATCCTTCGACAATTATAACAAAAAGGAACGGTGAGAGTGGATCTCCTTGCCTAATTCCTCTAGAAGGATGAAATGTATCAGAGGGGATACCATTGATGAGTACAGAGAAGAAAGAAGAAGTCAGAAGGCTGAGGATCCATCTGGTCCATGAGGGGTCGAAGCCAAAAGCATTTAGAATTTTTTGAATATATTGCCAACTGATACTGTCAAAAGCTTTGGATAGATCTATTTTTAAAAACATACCTGGCTTCTTGGTTTGCTTCAGAGAGTGAATTATTTCATGGGTGAGAATAATTCCATCCGTGATCTGGCGGCCTTCCACATAGCCGGATTGCTCTAGCGAAATAATAAGAGGAAGCAGAGGTTTCAGCCGAGTAGCAATAAATTTTGAAACAATTTTGTATATGATGTTGCAAAGAGCTATCGGTCGATACTTATCAGGCGTATTGGCTTCCTCTGTCTTGGGGATAAGAGCCATAAATGTGGCATTCAGCCCAGGGTACATCCATCTTAATGCACGAGATTCTTCAACCAATTGCCATACTTCTATTTGAATGAGATCCCAGAAATGGTGAAAGAAATCTGAGGTAAATCCATCAGGGCTTGGTGATTTTCCGGCTTTTAATTGCTTGACAGCGCTATCCACTTCGTGTAACTGGATTGGTTGAAGGAGAAGGAGATTATGCTCGTCGGTTATCAATTTGGGTATCTGCTGTAGAATTTTCTCTATTGCGGGAAGTCTGTCAGTACTGGGTTCTTGGTGGACCTTCTTGAAGTATCTGAGAAAATTCTCTTCAATGCCTTCATGCGTCTCAATTCTTTCTCCTTGATCATTTTGAATATGGGAGATGAGATTGTGCATTCTGCATTGCACTGTAGTTTTGTGAAAGAACTTGGTGTTCTTTTCGCCATCCTTAAGCCATCTGATTCGTGATTTCTGTCTCCAAAGGATCTCCTCCTGTTGAGCTCTGTTGAGAAGTTGATCTTCAATAGCTTGTTCCTGTTTTGCTAGTTCCACAGATCGTCCTTCTTTGATGATCCTTTGCTGAGTTAGCTTCATTTCCTGATTGAGAGCGGCCTGAGCTTTGAAAATGTTGCCAAAGGTGGTATGATTCTAGTGTTTGATTTCTCTTTTGAGGAATTTCAATTTTTTTTGGAAGTTGGCCATTTTGGATCCCCCTGTGGGATTGAATTTGATCCAGGTTTGTCTAACAAATTCATTAAATTCTGGATGGGTAAGCCAGAAAGTCTCAAAGCGGAAAGGGCGTTTAGTATTATTACCTGGCCGATGCCATTGGAGTGCGATAGGCCAGTGGTCTGATCCTGATATTGGAAGAATGAAGGCTATAAGATCTCCTCCCAGGTAAGGCGCATTATCTGAGACTACGAAACGGTCTAACCTTGAAGCTATATGCTGTGCTCCTTCCCTTTTGTTGGTCCAAGTGAATAGACCATTATTTGATGGAAGATCTATTAGCTAGTTTGACTGGATGAAATCTTTGAGTAAGTGTCCATCTCTGATTCCATTGTCTCTGTCGCCCTGCTTTTCCTCCATTCTTGCAATCATGTTGAAGTCTCCTCCTGCTATCCAAAGAGGGTGATATCTGTTAGAGTTGAGTGTAGAGAGGTGTTCCAGAATCTCTGCTTTCAAATTAGTATCCTGTGGGAAGTAAACATTAGTGAGATGACCATGAGTGTTGGTTCCAATTAAATGGAAGATTGCCTGAATAAAGTTCTTGTTTGCATGTATGTTACTAAGTTGTATTACTCTTGTATCCCAGAGAATTTCTAAGCCCCCAGAGGCACCTTGAGCATCAACTGCTGTGACTTGCCCTCCGGGCCAAACTTTTGCTGCTATCTTTTCCAAAATTGACATACTGCATTTGGTTTCTTGCACAAAGAGAATATTGGGTTTTTCCTGCATAAGCATGTTTTTTAAGAGTCTTCCTTTCCTTGGGCTGTTGAGCCCTCTTATATTCCATGATATCCACTTCATTGAGAAGGATTAGGATGAATGTTAAAGTACTTGGTCAGCTTCGCATATCGGCCTGACTCCACTAGCACTTCGCCTATCTTGATGGTCCTTTCTAAGGTTGTTTTTCTTCCCCTTTTCTTACTGTCTTTTGTGATGAACTTTCCATCCCATGGGCTACCAATTTGAACCCCGAGAGAATGTTTCTTGTGCGCTTTTTTTAAGACCTCTTCTAGTTTGTCCAGTTGCCTGTTTGGAATCTTTTCAAAGTTGCCGGTCTTGCATGCTAGTTCCAGACTAAGAATGTCTAGTTCTCCTATGTCAATGTTCTCAGGATCTTCGTCCATCATCTGGGTCTCTGGGAAGACTTCCTTTGTCTCCTTCAGTGTCTTGGAGCTTGATTCTGGGGTATCCATTTCCATTTCTTGAGAAACCCCTGCCTGCGGATCAGATTGAGAGATGTTAAGCATTTTGTTGGATTGAGAATCCTTTGGTTGTTGCGAAGGGCCCGCTGGTAATTCTCTGATTAGGTCTTTGACCTTTTGCATTTCTTGAGCTGGGTCTTGCGTATCCAGATTGGCAAGGATCTCGAAGCTATTGGGTTTTGAGGGTTTAGTTTTGTTGGCCTGATCTATTTTACCACTGGTCGTGGGTTCTTTGTTACCTCTTCGATGATTGACAACTTTTGTAAAACCATCAGGTTCCTGGTTATCTGCATTTGTCCTAGTGGGCATTTTCCTGTTTAGGGGACAGTCTCGGAAAAGGTGCCCTAGATTATGGCATTTTCTACACCTAAACAGAACATGTTCATAATCTATCAGTTGGATCCATTCAACATCTTCATGCAGGAATCTTACCGTGTCTGGCAGAGGTTGTTTGAGATCCATATAGATGCAGATGTGGGCATATGCAGTGTATCTACAGAGCTTTGTATCCTCAGCAACCTTGACGAACTCGCCCAGTGTATTTCCTATTTCTTGTAGTGAGCTTTCTTCCCAATATTCCCATGGTAGTGAATATAACCTGATCCAGACTGGAGCATAACTGAGATCTTCCTTGTCCGAGTTAAATCTTTCAACCCATGCTTTGAGAAAGAGTCCTGCAGAGTTAAAGAAATAAGGCCCTCCATCTATAATCCTGTTTCTATCTTCCAGGCAGTTAAAGACTACTGTAAAAAACCCTTTAGGTCCTAGGTGCAAGGTAATGTGGCCCTTTGGATTCCATCTTATGTTTATCCAGCTTCTGAGTGCTTTCTCCGTTGGCCAAATACCAATAAATTTTCCTATCAGAGCATGGTCCCTCATATATTGTATTCTGGCATTGATTCTGTGGCTGGGGAATTCCACCGTGGGTCTGACAGTAGCTACTGGTCTGCATGTGGATGATCTGGCCGTATTTGCTTCCTTTTGAGTCGATTCATCATTTCTTTGTTGACTGTTTTCCTGTTGGGTGCTATTTTGGTCCGTCTCATTCACTGTGGCTACGCCTTTCTGCTTTTGGCCATCGTGATATGGGGGAGGTGCTTCGTCCCCCCCTAGGAGGGCGACATACTGCTTGCTGCCGATTCCTTACGTTCTGTCAGCTGCGGTCGCGTCTGCTTTGGTTAACAGAGGTCTGAGCTTTTCAGGCCTGCCGTGGCAGAGGGTTCAGAGCCTAGGGAAGGCGCGCCTAAACCCTAATCCCCATTTCGCAGAGCTCGTTCTCTTCCCATAAAGATGAAAAATCCCACCCTTTATATAAACACATTTATGAGAATAACTAATAATTAATTTTATTTGAAAACAAAATTTTATTTTGTATTTTTTAAGCGTGAGTTTTAAATAAAAGTAAAAAAGGTAAATTCTAAATTGATTTAGTTTTTAATGATTTAATATTTGCAATAATGTTTTTTATTTTCATATTAATATTTTATTTTATTATTATTATTATTATTTTCTTTACTCCACTTTTTATTTATTAGTGGTTGACTAGACCTTGCACATTATCACTTGTATTGAGTAATACCAATTCATTGATCTAATGGTGTTTTCACCTCTTCGAAACTTTGGATCAACAAACCACCCGCCACCACAATCATCATGTTTCTTGAAAATTACAAAGGGGAAGTCGATGAGGTGATGGTCGGCCCAATGTGACATGGCTTATAGGCCTTACTAGGATAGGGAATCAATCCAAAATTTTTATAATGAGAGCGACTCCACAAAACATGAAATGAGCTTAGTGGAGCCGCCTATGTACCAATATGATGTGGTTGTGCCATGTGGATGCCACATGGTAGAGGTGAGGTGAGGTGGAAACTTAGCTCTAAGCAACAAAGATTTTGAAACTAAGCTCTAATGTGGTTGTACGCGGGGCACTCTAAGAGGAAGTGATTTTCATCCTCGATGTTCGTATTCTCACAGAAATGGAAGAACCTTTCCATCCATGGTGTGTTAGGAACTGCCCAAAGACCCATTTTACTATGGAGCTCATGAGAGTTCGTTCTAATCTTGGCTATATTAATTTTCTTCTTTGAGCTAGTTAAAACAGAGAGATATGTTTGATCTTTTAGGGCGGGCTTGATGACCTCTTTATAATATCTTAATTTTCTTTTAGCTGCTAAATCTTTCTCACACCACATTTTTTCTTTGAACTTAGAAGTAACAATATTTTAAATGTTATTAATGTTTTGCAATGCAACATTCTCGTCGATCTCCCAATGGTTTAACCAGGCCCTGGTGTCTTTATACCAACCTCGTTTGAGCCTCAGGTGGTTTTGGCTTGAATTTAAAGCTAGCTTAGGAAGTCTATGGTCTCCTATGTTATTGAGTTTGTGCTTGTACAACAGAAGCCTAGTCATAGCTAGGCTCTGGATAGGGGAAAGACCCACTTCTATAAGGAGAATAGGATAGGGTGTGTTGCTTTTAATTTTGAGGTTATACATTATAAAACGCTTCTAGATTTGCTCAATCTTTCTCCAGGATTCACTAGAGATGCTACAACCCCAAACCTCACATCCATATAAGATAACCAGAGTGACTAAATTTTCAAAGGAACTTCTTTCTATCCCACATTACGAGGTTTTCTGTTTTACAATTATTTTCAAGACCAAAATAAGCTTTCCATCCACCATTAATCCTTTTCTCAATGCTATAGTTCCAGTTGAGCTTGTGATGAATATCAATTCCTAGGTACTTGTAGGAAGACACTTCCTCCAAGTTACTATTGTCATACATAAAATTAGCGTAAGTGTCTTTCTTGGATTTGATAATCATAACTTTTGTTTCGTCATTGTTAACAATCATACCCATGGTAGAGCAGAAATCTTAAGAAGTATAAGTTTCTTATCAAGATCAGATGGGAACCTTGTGAGAAGAACAATATTGTCAACACAGAGAAGGAGGATGATGGCTATCCCAGCTAAGAACGTGCCAACACATCTTGCTTCCTCTAGAAAACCTTCTAGCTTGTCGATGTAAATGCCAAATAGGGTAGGGGAGAGGGGGCAACCTTGTTTAACTCCAATATTACACTTAATATCTTTCGACCACCCCTCATTGCTCTTTAACTTGGCAATTACATTCTCGTATAACCTTATAGTGGAAACTCTCAACTCAAAAGGAACCTTTAGCTCTTCTAATCTGTTCCAAAGGTTGTTTCTAGGAACCGTATCGAAAGCTTTTCTAAAGTCCACAAAGCAACAAAAGATATTGGATTTATCATTGCGACATTCCTCCACAATGATCCTAAGCATAACGAGGTGGTCCGTTGTTAAGCACTACTTTCTAAAACCCACTTGGCCTTTAGCCCGCTTACCTTCACTTTCAAGCGATATGGTCTTTTTATCATAAGTGTTAGTAATATCTATCCAACTATATTGGTTGTAAGGGTCATTTTTATAAATCCTAGCATGGGGAAAGATGTTCTTTTTAATGTAACAAGATATATCCCCAATGCCTCTACGGGAGGATCGCTTATTCCAGGTAGACCATAATGTAAATCCATCTATGTTAGGGACCTTAGATTCTTCGTGCTCCCAAGTTTCAATAAGCAAAATAATATCAACATCATTCGAGATCCAACTTAGCTTGGGCCTTTGTTCCATGGAAAGCCGTGACAGTTCTAAGAAAAAATTTGGAGCATGTTGAATTGCAATTTATTATTATCTTTTTGGTTTCTATCTTAAATAACGGCTTTTCTATTTCTGATTATTGCCCATTTTTCTTCCTTCCTTCCTTTACTTTTTAAACCTCATTTTTCAATTCTTCTTGATCTTCTAAAATGAAATCTTCATTTATAAATATCCCTGTTCTTTTTAGACTTACAATTTTTTTAATAAACAACCAAAAAAAATTAGAAATATTGGTTATGTTGAATAGAGCCCTTCAAAACACGAGTTTGAAATGAGTACACGACGTTACGCACAAGTTCCATCCAACAAACCCACGCAATACAAATTCAAGTCACCAACCACAAAAGTTGTCATAGGGATTACATGCATTTCTCGTTACTTTACCCACCCGCGGGGATGTTATTTACACGTCATTTTTTGCTTTTTTCTTTTTTTTGAATATGTATCACATTGATTTTTGAGTATCTAGGTTACGATGAACAAATTGGAAAAATGACGAACTCTCATCAAAATCGAGTGGACGTGTCGGTAGCAAGTGGACAAATATGCACGCCAAGAAGAGAAAACGATGAAATTTGAGGTGTACATTAGTCGCGATGGGGCGATTTCTCTGTGAAATATCATTAAAAATTGTACAAGACTATTGATATTCTTCTTTTAAATTGTGAAAATACATGTTCAAATTCCTACCTCGAAATAGAGATTAAGAAAGTAAAGCAGGAAAATATAGACATCCTTTAGAAAATAAAATGTGGGTAGAAGGGTGGCCACCTCGAATAGAGATGAAGAGAGTAAAGCAGAAAAATATACCCATAAGACAAAAAAATGTCGTAGAAGGGTTGCCACCTCTGCGTTACAGTAAAATTAGTTGGAGGTAGATATAATTAATTTCATTAATTTAAATGGTAGATATTTAAATAAAAAATGTTTTGGATAGATATGCAAATAAAAAAAGATAACTATGGTAAGAGATTTAACTTTCATGGGTGATAGTTGTTAATAATGTAAATAATTCCACATTTTTATTTTAAAAAAATTAATTTAATAATTAAATAATAAAAAAATTATTATTATATTATTATTTATATTTTAATTTATATAAATAAATATTTGAAACCATATAAATACACACTTGTTATTTTAATAATTATTGATTTTTTATTAAAAATAAATAAATTTTATAATTGACTTCATTATTTTGTACTGCGAAAAAAGGTTAATTTTAAATTCATTTAGTTTTTAATGATTTAATATTTACAATGATGTTTTTTTTTATTGCATTTTAATATTTCATTTCATTTTTATATTTTTATTACTTCATCCATTATTTATTACTTGTTGTTTAGATCTTGCACATTATCATTTGTATTGAGCGATACTGATTAATTAATCAAGTCGTGGTTTTACCCCTTCGAAACCTTAGTCTAGGTGACCACTCGCTGCGACAATCATTGCGTTTGTTGAAAATTACATGGGGGGAGTCAATGAGGTTATAGTTGGTTCAATGTGATGTGGCCTATGAGCCTCACTAACATTGAGACTCAATGTAAAATTTTATAACGAGAAGAACTCCACAAAACATGAAATGGGCTTCATGGAGTGGCCCATTGACCAATATGATGTGGCAATGCGACGTGGATGCCACAAGGTAGAGGTGATGTGAGGTGGAACCTTACGACACTCACCACTATAAGACATATGCATTACACCAAGGCACAAGCAGTGATAGTGGAGCGGTGGCAAAAGTTGTTGCAAAAAGGTCCATTTGCCAAACCCATCAACTAACGAGACCACCTGTCATTCATCAACAACATTCAACCTTAAGCACTCCCCGATGGTGGTGACAGGGACTGGTGGTGGTAAACAAAGTGTCAACGCCCATGAAATATTCTTATATGTTGAGGTCATCAATTGATGAGATCACACACTGCTTATCGGATCGACCTCCCCAGGCCCTTGTTCATGAGAGGTCTTCTTCGAATGGCATGATTGGGGCATGGTCACATATACGACCCTCATTCACTTTGGGCCCCCTTGGTCACTGTGAGTTAATAGGGTGTGGGGTGGCGGCTGACATGGGGATTCATGTCAAGGATCCAGTGTTAAAAGAGTACGTGATGTTGATTTTTCAAGTGTAATAGATACAAGCACAATTTTTTGAAATTTTGATAATTACTTTTAATGATGTAGATATTATTTTCACACCTTCAGTTTATCATTAAGAAATTACACTTCATAAATTCAACCATAAATCGACGAGGATAGTAGATATCAAAATGCACAAAGAGAACACAAGATTTGCCCTGGGAAAACCCAATTGGGCGAAAAACCCCCTTTCCCTTGAATAAATTATTCAGTTCAACAAGAGATACACCTAATTCTACTAGTGAATATGATGGTCAAACTGACCTACAATGTTATGGTCAAACCTGGTTCAACAAACTCAGACCTCTTTGATCTTCCTAGGCCGAAATTCAACCTCCCAGAATATTCACAGAAACTTGTCCTTGCTTCCCAAAATATCTTGCCTAGATATTAAACCATGTTGCCCAAAAGTTTGACTTGCTACCCAGAATATGCCTAGAAAGTCACATGTGTGAAGTAGAGAGAGAGAGAGAGAGAGAGATATGCTTGAGATGAATTTGTCCTTCTTCTTCTTCGCATGCCCATAATATGTCTTCTTGTGTGTGAGGTCAAATGGTGCCTTGTGGAAGAAGTCGAGTTTTATATATATAATGTTCTTCTTGTTTGAATGGTTATCTCTTCACTTGGGCCAACTTGAATTGAAGGAGGGATGACTTGACAAGTTTGGAGCCAAATATTCAAAATTCAAAATTTCCTCCTTTTATACCAACATGAAGAACATGTCTTATATTAATTATTTCAAGGACTAAACAAAAAAATTTCATAAAGAAAATGTCTTACATTTTCATTGAGGGATAAAATATAATATGAATACCGATCATAGCTACAAAATTCAACACTCCCTTTAAGCCAGGAAGGTATTCATAATGACTATTTATATGTTCTCATGTTGACAAATTTCTCTAAGGTTATAATTAATCATCAATAGTATGAACATCATTCAACTACCATAATTCTAATAACAAATTTGACACATGGTAGATCAACATCAATGGGTTACCATTATTTTGGTCGATACATCAGACCTATGGTGTATCCTCACCATAATCTTGGTTAGTGCTTGTGACACATGGTACATATTTAGAATCAAATAGTCACCATAATTTTGGTCTATCTAACACATGGGATACATACTAGTCTTGGTTCACCATCATTTTGGCCAATATCTTGACACATGGTGAATCAACAAAGGCCAAACTCTATCCAAGTAATTATGGGTTTGATGCTAAATGAACTCATTGAGCTTGATTTGAAAGGATCATTCTTCCTAATTCTGGTTAATATACTTGACACAAGAAGAATGTTTGTCCTTTGTTGGACCATTCTCCCTAATTCTGGTCGTACATGACACAGGGAGAATGTTTGTGCATGATACTATCTCATCAACACTCCTTCACACTGAGGGAAGAACTCTCAACAAGTCCAAGTTTGTCCTTGAAGTATACTAATTTAGCTCTGGACAGAGCCTTAGTAATAATATCAGCTGTCTACTCATCAACAGAGATGTGTTGGAGTTTCAAAGCTCCTTTTTGCACCATGTCATGAATGAAGTGGTACTGGATATCAATGCGCTTCGACCTATCATGGCAAACTGGATTCTCTACAAGCTTTACACAATTTTGATTGTCACAATATATCACAATCGATTCTAGCGCCTAATCAAATAGTCCTACGAGTAACTTCTGAAGCCACATTGCTTCACAACTCGCTAAAATGGATGCAATATATTCTAGCTCGGTAGTGTTGAGTGTAACAAATATCTGCTTCCTACTATCCACGAAATCATAGCAGAGCCCAAACTAAAGAAGTTTCTTGATGTACTCTTTCTGTTTTTTGCACTTCTTGCCCAATCTAAATTTGTATAACCCTGCAGTCATATATCATTGTTTGAGACATATCTCAACCCATAATCGATTGTACCGCATAATTACCTCAATAAATGTTTGCTTGCAATCCATGATCATGTCTCGGTTCCATTTGGAATTGGCTCAAGGTGTTGATTGCAAAGCAAATGTTTGGTATGGTATTAACCAAATACATAAAGGAGCCAATCAATTTATGATACATAGATAAATCTACCAAATATGAGGTGTCTCTCAACTTCCTCAGCGTAATCACCATACAAATTTCCATAAACTTTTATATATAAATCGTAAATTTATCAAGTATGGAAAAAATCAAATATCCACCCTTTACATATAAATAAATTAAAATATTTTTTTATTTATTTATCAATAAATAATATATTAAAATAATATTTACGTTTAGTTTTAACATATAAATAATTTAACAAACGAAATATTATGTAGAACATAAAAATCAAGATTAAATAGATGTAAGTAAAAAAATTACAAATCCATTAAGTCAAAGTGCAACTCCTCGATATGATAGGCTCCCAATTAGTTACCTATTCCATGAGATAGCGGAAAAGAAACTGATGATTTTTTATGCAATTTTTAAGAATTTTAAACGCCATCTGGATAATCATCCGTAGAAAATTGGCTCGCTATTAAACAAGTCAGTTCAACGATAAATCCGTCTGAAAATATGGAAATCCACAACTTGAATGCTGCAATTAGATAACGATTTCCATTATTTAAGCCATCTATAAATCAGTGAATAAACCGATAGATATCCGTGAATTGAACCAGAATTCATTTTATAAGAACAGAAACATTTACCATATATTTTGGTCTTGATTGTCGTGATATGATCAAATGTAAAAGGAAAAATAAGAGTAATTAGGGAATACAATCCGGGGCCCGTCCCCATCCCCTTGCATCTCAAACATTGAATCGGCGCAAGATGCAGAGAGGTGCAGGGCATGAGAGGGAGCGGCCTGTACTTCTCTAGTGGCGGCGGCCTCGGCCTCGTTTTTGTAAGAATTTGGATGATAATACAAACGCGACGTCTGGGGGCAGTGAGAATTAAACCGGGCGGCGATCCTTATACCCGCGTCCACCATTTCTGTATATTTCGCCATCTCGGCAGCTCCGGCAATAGATTGATTCTGCTGCTCCAATAACAAAGAAAGCGTAAGCAATCACCGGAAAGAAGCCCCGGATCCAAATGGAATAACAGCAGCAGATGAAGATGGGGTGTGGCCTGTAATTACTTCATAAAAAACAGGCTTCCACCACCAGCAATAGCATCGCCAGGGGGAAGAGGCCTTTGTGGGCATGGGAACAAAGAAAACGCAATCCCTCAGTGCAGAGTTGGTGGAATTTATAATTTCAGGGGAAGGTGGGAATGCGATTTCTCCGCGTTATGCGACTTTCCTCCCTCGGATTGCCTAAACTTACGTCATTTCAAATCCAAAGTGGGGCAACCAGAAATCTTTATTCCCAATTAAACATTGAATTGGTTTTCATCAAACAAACTCTTTAACAAATCTAATTTCTACCGGTCTGAATTTGGTTTCAGCATAGGAGGATTCGTATGACTGTCAGTCCACGAGCATGTTGCTTTTGATATATTTTTGGAGTAGTATTTTCGGAAAGTTTTCTGGTTTGACAGTGATTCATTGAAAACAAAAATTTGACAAAATAACTCTTCATAATCTAAGTGTCCTAAATTTTTTTTGATTATTGAATCTAATAAAAATCTAGTTTAAACTGATTTGTCCATAAAAATTTTCTTTGAATTCCGGCCAAAAATCTACCCACAATTAAAGACTACTCTACTTTTTACAGGACTTGACCTCCGTGGTTACCGTTTGGGATGAGCAGACGCACCCACCCAAACACCCACCTACCAAAGTTCAACTCGCCAACTAACCAAGTTGTGACAGGTATATTTGACAAACGGAGGCCTGTAACTTTAGCGCCGACGTTCCTGGTATCTTGGAAAATTGATTGAACATTTCCATTTTCACATTTCTTATCAAATTTCTTTAAAAAAATATGTTTACTGCGCGAATGAATTTGGTTATGCACATAGCGGTACATCTGAACATGAATGTTGTGGCTCACTGCTCCACTGAATCCACCCTTTCAAAACACGAGTTTGAAATTAGTCCACGACGTGACGCACAAGTTCCATCCAACCAAGCCATGCAACAAAACCAGACAAGTTGTGACAGGTAGTGCATGCATTTTTCATCCCCAAAATATATGAGATCAAAAGGGAATTTACACAAGAAAGTTTATGAGCATAGGGAATTATCTTAAATCAAGAAAATCAAGAGCGTTTTAGGGTTGTGATTAAAGAATATTTTTACATAGCAAAAAACAACAATAGGGGTGAATAATAGGGGGTGTAAAGATAATAGAAGAGAAAAGATATATTTATAGTAGTATGTTGATTATCTTAATACACAAAGCTTTAAAGAAATATAAGAGATTTAGGCCTTTGAAGAGGATTTCAAACACCTTCTGAGCTAATCCTTGGTATGATAAGAAATGCAAGGATGTGACAAGATTTCTCAAAGAAGAGTTAAGTAAAGAAAACAAGATTATATATAAACAATTTCGAAAATCAAAGAAAGAAAGCTATGTGATTTCAAGAATGAAGGAATTAATTTCTTTGGGAAAACATAATCCCAAAGTTCTCTAGAAGGAACTACAACAAAAGAAAAAGAAAATAGAAAACAAAAAGACATAGATATTGAACAAGGTATAAAGAAATTGGGAATTGGCAAAGCGCAAGACATTGACAGTTTACAGGGGAAATTTTTAAAATGGGAAATGAAGCTTCTAGCCCCACACATCAAGGAGATATTCAACATAGTCAATCAAGATAGTTTTTTGGTTGAGTGGATAACTAGTGTTGTTATACCTTTTCACAAAACAGGAGACATCAATAACCCTTCTAACTACCATACTATTATGGTCAACCCTCTTTTTGGAAAACTTTTTTGGAGCATGCTAGAGCAGAGAATCGATGAATGGGCAGAAAAAGAGGGAAAAAAGAGCAAAGGGACAGGTTGGCTTCAGGCCTAAACATTCTACCATTGATCATCGCATCATTCTAAGACACTTCATTGAAAAAGTTTGGGACAACCAAGTTTGGAAGCATTTTGTTGCTTTGTTGACTTGAAAAGAGTCTTCAATATTGTTCCTAGAGATAAACTATGGCACATAATGGAAGAACTAAAGGTCCCAAAGAAATATAGGGCAGTTGTTCATAAGCTTTATGAGCGGATTAGAGCTAGAATTAGAACAAAGGAAGGCATGTCTGAATGCTTTGGCATTGACATAGGAGTCAAACAAGGATGTCCTCTTTCCCCCACATTGTTTAGTTTGTATATTGATAAGCTTGAAGAGTGGATAAATAATATCGAAGGAGAAGGCATCCAACTAACAAGATATGTGGTGAAGCTACTTTTATATGCAGATGACCTCATTCTTATTGCTAAATCGGCACTAGGTTTGAGAGAACACTTGAAAGCTCTGGAACTCTTTTGTCATGAGGTGGGAATGCAAGTAAATACCAACAAAACTAAATTCATGATTTTTTCTTTGAAAAGAAAGAAATTTCAGGTTACTTTTCTCTTTGAGGGAAACCCCTTGGAGGTGGTAGGTGAGTACAAGTATTTAGGAATTGATTTTCGCTATAGGCTTAGCTGGGAGACATGTAGATCAAAGAGAATCCAAGGGGCGGGGTGGAAAGCTTTTTGCCTTCTCCAAAATAGACGCATATAGGTAGAGCTATGGGATTGGAAGACTAAGAAAACCCTCTTTGGTATATTAGTGGTGCTAATTATCCTCTATGGTTACAAAATATGGGGGCGGAACATGTCAAGCCACAAATGGCTGCAAATAGAAATAATTCAAAAGCACCTTATCACAAGTAGCCTCAAAGTCAAATAGAATTGAGGCTAGTATATTTTCAATTGAGGCATCAATGATCATTCATTTTCTAAGTTATCTGAAGAAGGTTGAAAATATGCATAAATACCAGTGGCCTAAATTGGTTATTGAAGAAGAGCTAAACCACCGGAAAAAGACATGGATGAAACAAAACAGAAAATGGTTAGGCAAATGGGACATAAATCTACATGATTTCCCTCATGCTAAGGAGGAGATAAAAAAGAGGGTGTTAGAAAAATTTAGGACTGCCATGCAGACAAAGCAAGTAGGCAGAAATAAAACATATTATGTCAAAGAATTTAAACCAATGTGGAAACATGATGATAAAGAGTACATGAGTTCCTCAATCAAGGTAACAACGAAAAATTTAATTGCTCATTTGAGAACTAGCTCGCATCATCTAAGATGTGAAACTGGTAGATAGACGGTCCCTACAGAAGATTGGGAAGAACAAACTTGCATTTTTTGCAACAAAGAGATGGTAGAAACAGATTGACATTTTATCAAAGAATGTGCAGTGTATAAAGTTATTCATGGTCAGTGTGATAACAACCTAAAAATAAACAGTCTCGATAAACTTTTTGAAGAAACAAAACTTCACAAAACAACAAATTTCTTACTCAAAATCCATAACAACAAAATTGACTTAAAAAAAATCTAAATATAAATTAAACAATAGTAAATAATCTCTTAAACTATAAATTCTCATATACATCATTAAAGTCATTTCATTTCATTACACCACGCAACAAAATTCAACCTACCAACCACACAAGTTGCTACCGTTATTGCATGCATTTCTCATTACTTTACGCACGCCCCACGTTTATGGGATGTTGAAAACTGATTTAATTATTCCCACTACATTTTTTTAAAAATATGTATGGGATATTGAAAAATGATTTAATTATTCCCACGAAATTAAAAAAAAAAAAAATGTATGACATTGATTGTGCGGCACAAATGAGAACAATGAGTGGCTAATGTACGATGAAAGAATTTGAAACAAATGTGCACGCCAAGAAGAGACAGCCATGAAATTTGAGGTGTTCATTAGTCCCCATGTGACAATTTCTCCGTCAAATATAATTAAAAATTATAGACGACTATTGATATTCTTCTTTGAAATTGTGGAAATAGATGTTCAAATTCCTACGTCGTATCGGGATAAAGAGAGTAAAGCAGGAAAATATAGACATCCTTTAGAAAAAAAAAAAAATGTGGGCAGAAGGGTGGCCACCTCGAATAGAGATGAAGAAAGTAAAGCAGAAAAATATACCCATCCTTGAGAAAAAAAATGTCTCTAAAGGGTTGCCACCTCGGCCGTGACTAAAGAAAATTAGTGGGGAGGGAGACGTAATTAATTTCATTAATTTAAATGGTATATATTATTATATATACTATTGTAAGTGATTAATTCTTAGGGTTGTATTAGTTAATAATATGGCCAAAAAACTTTTTAATCATATAAATATTATAAATTTTTATTTATAAAATTATTTTATAAATGTATTCATAACTATTTATTGAATTTCTTTTTTCTTAATTCTGAAAATATAGATAATATTTGAAATATAATTAACCCCCACTTCTTTATATAAAACATTTATGAGAATAACTCTTAATTAATTTTATTTTGAAAAACAAATTTATTTTGTATTTTTAAGCGTTGAGTTTTAATAAAAAGTAAAAGGGTAAATTCTAAATTGATTTAGTTTTTAATGATTTTGCAATAATGTTTTTTATTTCATATTAATATTTTATTTTATTATTTTATTTTATTTTTTTTCTCTACTCCACTTTTTATTTATTAATGGTTGCCTAGACCTTGCACATTATCACTTGTATTGAGTAATATCAATTAACTGATCTAGTGCTGTTTTCACTTCTTCGAAACTTTGGATCAACAAACCACCCGCCACCACAATCATCATGTTTCTTGAAAATTACAAAGGCGAAGTCGATGAGGTGATGGTTGGCCCAATGTGACATGGCTTATAGGCCTTACTAGGATAGGGAATCAATCCAAAACTTTAATAATGAGAACGACTCCACAAAACATGAAATGAGCTTAGTGGAGTCGCCTATGTACCAATATGATGTGGTTGTGCCATGTGGATGCCACATGGTAGAGGTGAGGTGAGGTGAGGTCGAAACTTACCACCAATCACTGCCCATTGTTCGCCTCCATAACACATGCATTGCACCAAGACATAAGCAACGATAGTGGAGCAGTGGTGGAAGCTATTGTGAAAAGGTTTGTTTGTCAAACCTATCAACTAATATAAGCATCTATCATTCGTCAACAACATTCAATCTTAAGCGCTCCCATTGGTGGTGGTGGGGACCAGTGGCGACAAAGAGGCAAAATTTTCTATGAAATATTCTTATCTGTTGGGGTCGTCAACTGACAAGATCACTCACTACTCATTTGGTTAACCTCTCTAGGCCCTCATTCACAAGAGCTCTTCATCAAATGGCATGATTGGGGCATGGTCATGTCAAGAACACTTATTCACTTTAGGGTCCCTTGGTCCATTGTGAGTTAATGGGGTGGAGGGATGGGGTCGACATGGGGATTCTTGTTGAGGATCCAATGTTAAAAGAGTGCCACCTTGTGGTGGTGCAATCATATTCACAACCCAATCAACAACCCACATGTACCCTTCCTCTCCAATTCCTCTCACAAACTAAGGAACTAATTACATGCCCAAGCAATCATATGGAAAATAGTTGATGGAAAATTGTTAGGAGAAGAGTCAAGACAATGTTAAGTATTTAAATTAAATTAATTGAATAATACAAAAACAAGATGAGAACATTAAAGAATTTTTGAGGTAAAAAATGACCCTCAAAACAAAAATGTACAACAAAAATCAACTTTATAACAACCAGTGGGATTCAATATGATGATGTCAACCATGGGGGATGATTCATCATTTTTTGAGTAAAAAGGTAAAATGATAAAAAAGGTTAAAAAAACTATTTCTTCAACCCGTATTTTCAACTTATCTCCCTACAACTTCACTCAAATTTCGGGCAGGAGCACTTGTTGAATGCAAAATTTATTTTTTCATTCAAGGAGTACCCATGTTGCATGCTTTTGATGAACCCTACTACACGAAAATGTGAAATACATGAAAAAACGTGATTGCAATCACATTCTCATGTATTTCACATTTTTCGTGTAGTGGGGTCCATCAAAAGTATGCAACATGGGTACTCCTTGGCTGCAAAATTAAATTATGTATCCAACGAGTGCTCTTGCTTGAAATCTGAGTAAAATCGTACAAAGATAAGTTGAAAAAATAGTTTTTTCTTTTCTTTTTTCCCTCTAAAACTTGATGAGACAATCTAACCTTTTTTTTATTATTTCCACTATTATTATATAATATTTCTTAAGATCAAGCTCATTTTATACCTCAAAATTTATCTAATGACTAGCTACATGTCAAAGTAATCGTATCACAAATTGCTACAACTCAGGAGCATCAACACCATGAAGCCACCACCAATCAATATGATCCTTCTTCTTGCAGCTATCAATCAAAGCATCATGTGAACCAAAGACACCTCGGCCACATGAAAACTAGGAAGATTGATTGTGTATGTCAGAGGTCTCTTTTATAGGACCATAGATTTTTTTAATAGCAGCCTTAAACCCTTTCACCACCTCTCTATATTGGGAAGGAGGTTTCCTTCCTGTTGTGGGATCATATCATTTTGGATTAACTACAAAGAACTACCATGTGAAGTGGGGTGTTTAGTTTATTCCATCATCCATGTATAAATGATTTCAACTATGGCCATAAAGTAGGATCTTTCCTATCTATGATGGATTGGATCTTCTCACAAATAGAGTCCATGCTTTCGTAAATCTCACCTAAACATGGAGCATTTATGTATGCATAGAAAAGAATATCACAAATTGGCTCTATAAGCTCCACAACAAATTTGACATCAACCCAAAACTGATCATCCAAAATAAACCTCTTCACCTCTAGAGTTGCATTTAGCCTCCACTGGTCCCACATGTCACTAATAATTGTGGTAACTAAAGCCTCCTCCATCTCCACAAGTTGTCTAAGCAAAATGTGGTAAGTTGCAAATTTAGTATATGTTGGTTCAAGAAGCTCCATTTTCGCATGCTTGCGTTAAATGGATTGTGAATGGTGGTGGTTACATACAAACACATAATTTGAGGCCATTATCAATTAACATCTAGATCCATTCAATTTTTCCAATGTCTTTTAGTGCATTGTTTGAATAATGCACTACACATAGCATCTGAAAAATATACCTACAATATATCAAAAAATAAATAAATAAATTGGAATATTTCAATATGACATCTACAATGATTTATGATTCAATGAATATTGAATAATAAAAAGATTTAAAAATCAAACTTGTAATAAAAAAATTAGATTTGCCACTAACATTTACTTCGTTTGAACCATCATACCCATTGCTTTGCAGACTGGAGTTGCACCCCACCTTAGTAGTGGCTTCACATAATTTGTATTTCAGAATAAAGTGTTCTTTTCTTTACTAGAACAATCAATGACCTTTAGAAAATAACAAAAAAATATTTTAGTGTTAGCCATAAATAAATACATCGTTATAAATTAAATGGTTACTACTAAGTATCAAAAAAATCATCATACATCTCAAGCTGCTAAAATAAAAAAATCTTGTAAGAATTATCTAAATTCTAATTTTATTTGTTTTTTTTTGTAAACTTGATAGTACTTTCGTTATTTATATTAACTGGCCAAAATCGAGTTTTTCCATTTGTACTAGGTGGCCTCAACCTGCCCATAGGAAACCAGGTTGGCCACGTGTTAGCGTTAAAAGCTGTCCAAAATTTGTATGTCTTTCTCTATCAACCTAACAACATTATCTATGTTAAGTATACTCCAACTCAAATTTGAAAAGTAAAAGCTATTCGTCATGGAACATAAACAACATTTATCTTGATCACTGTTTTATTCCTCGTCTGAAGATATCACGGGGGCTGGGGCTTTGGCACTAGAACCCAGCGTCTCGCTTTTCTTCATATCCTGCAGAGTTTGTTCAATCCTTCCCAGTGCTAGGTTGTTTCGATAAGTTTGGATCTGGATTTCCGCTATCTCCCTCAGTAGCTTTGCTCTGATGGGATCTTTCTCCTTGGTGTCCTCCTGTGCCTTCGAACCTTTGCTTGTTGCATGTTCTTTGTTGAGAGTCATGGCCCGAGCCACCACATTTGCATGACCTAGTATTGTTGGATCGTTTGTTTGAAAAGTGTGTGCCGTCTGCGGGAGTTGCCTAGGTCATGAACCATGTCCTCCCATTCTTCCATGGGAATGTCTTGGTTTTTAATATTGTCATTTAATTCTCTCTCCCAGCCAGCTATTTGGGCTTTGACCTCAAGTGGATTCCTTGCCATGTATGTGTCAATAAGGGTCTTCATGTGCTCACGTCCTGTCTTTCTCCCTCTCTTACTTTGCTCTCTGCTGGAGCTTCTCACCCCCTTAGCCTTCTTTTTACTTGTACTTCTCTTGCCCTTCTTGGTCGCTTCTTTTCCATCTCTTCCCATTCTATCTTTGTCATTATTAATGTTGGCTTCTCTTTGTTTGCTTGCCTTCACACTATACTGGAGGCGGTTTATGGTGAAACCTATAACATAACCATGAAGAGTATCAATATTATGTTTGTATGACACCCAATCAATTGTACAATCAACTGAGCCATGTTTGGTATCCCACTCAAGACGAGACGGCCTGAGATTTCTTGGAGTTCCCTTCAGCTTTCCCCCTATCATCTCATGGTTTTTCTCTTTGCTGACCCTCACTTCTTTTCTCTAGTTAGTCTCGCTCCATCGACCATCGCCCAGACAGTTCGACAGAGACATCCTCACGGGGACGCCACTAGGGGAGTTTGTATCGATGTTTTGGACACTACAGGGATGCTTAACCATAGAGAACCTATCAGGGGAGCTAGACATAAGGACCATGGCCCTATTCTGTGTTGCACCAAATAGTTTCCTTCCCGTCTCACTCTTCTCTATCTTCTTTGTTCTAATTGACACTCTGTTTTCCTCTCATTTTTGCTCAAGGAATTCCAAGTAGGATTCTCAGGGGCTGGATATCTCGTGTCTCATCTCTTGAGGTCTCCATGGCGGAATCCTCTCTATTCCAGGTGCTTTCACCATCTCCTTCGAGCCTCAGGCGCCACTTGTCCGAGTGAGATTCCTTAGACCAACATCCTTACCACGTTTGCTCTTCTCTCCTCGGTTTTCTCCTTTCTCCCTGTGCGCCTTCTTTAGCGCCAGGGTTTTAATTCTTTCTTCTCTCTTTAATATATCTACATTCTTAACCCAGCCATGGTTCCAAGAGTTCTTGGATTTGGCTCTTACCGAGTCCCTACCTATCCTGTGCACCTTCCCTAGTCCTATATAATTTGGCATCACTATTCTTCTAAGGTTTAAGGGCAAGAGAAGAACATGTCGTCTACCAGATATGGTGCTGCTGCATTCCCTGGGCTATGTCGTCATTCCTCTACCACCTTTCTCCACTTCTGCTCTCGTTCTCACCTTTTGCATGTAACTACCTACTGACTCTCTGCCCATATGTTTTATCCCCCTTCCCCCTCTGTCCTTCCAAGTATTTAACACCTGTCCTTCGCATTTACTCATCGCCATTTTCCCTAAGCCGTCCCCTCAGGATGATGAACCTACATCCCTTCTTTCTCTAGCTCTCATTAGCTCGTGCATGCTTCCAATTGCTCTTGTTGCGGGTCCTCTATCATTGTCCTGCCACTTGCTGGCATCAGTCTGCCCGCTCTCTTGTTGCCCCCCCTGCCTTCCTCACTATCTTCCCTTCTTGGCTCCATCGACCATCTCTCGGGGCTTGCTCCTTCCCTGCACTGTCCTTCCACCTGCCCTTCCCACTGTCCTCTCCCTCCACTTCCCAAATTTATTCCTGTCCTTGCACTCGTGTGGACAGTGTCTGCGATCTCCCCATCCCATCTCTGCTGGCCCACCTACTCTGCATTGCTACACCCCGATTGGGGGTATAATTTTATTTATTATTGATAAAAATAATAATATACAAGTTAAAGATATATACATTTTAGAAAAACATGTATAAAAATAATAGTAATCATCGAGATTCACCTCAACTTTATCATGGGGATTCCTAATATGTAAATAGGCTTTCTTACAATACCATGGATCAATATCACATGCCCAAAAACCATAACTCATTTTATATGACACTTATTCCTTACGAATTTTTTAATTAAATATTTTAAGTAAAAAGAAAAAATACATAACTACTTAATAAATTTCAACCTTTAATTTGTGTATCCAATTAAAAATATTCTAAAATATCATATTTCTTATCGAATTTCTTTAAAAAAATCTATTTTCTGTGCCGCTGAATTTGGTTATGCACAAAGCGGCACATCCAACCAACCCACAAAACAAAATTTAGACCAGTTGTGAGAGGTATTGCATGCATTTCTCATTACTTTATGCACGTGCCAACGTTTCTGGGAGGTTGAAAATTGATTTAACTAGCATTTGCACCAGATGTTGCAAAGGAAATGCCATAAGGCATAAATTGAAGAACACGAATACAACAAAAGAATACTTTGATAACTGTCCTGCCTTCCCACTCCTGGACTGTTTAATGATTAGCTTCTGCTGCTTATGAATCTTGGCGCTGATTTCCATTTCTGACTCTGATTTCTTTCTTGACAGGTAATTTGAATTGGGTATGGGATGTTACACCATACTAATTCCAATATGGGAGATTCCAATCATGTTCCAAGGCATTTTTTTAAAATGTGGATGTGACAAAAGGTTGTTATGGAAGGTGTTGTTTGTATATGGGAAATTTCTTGATCATTGTGTATAGTCATAATGTTGATAGATAGGTCTACTAAGTGGTTCCAGTTAATGGGGCATTGATTTGAGAGTTCAATATATTTTTATTCTTTATCGAAGTATTCTTTTGTTGTATTTGTGTTCTTTAATTTATGCATTACGGGGTTTCCTTTACAACATTTGGTGCAAATGCTAGTATAATTCCTTATAATTATTGCTTTTACCATTTATAATTCTTTCGTATAGATCTGCTTATATCCAATTTAACACACTTTGTAAAGTTTATTTGTACTAATTGAAATTAGTTCACACCTCTCATTAACTTTATTTCACACCTCTCATTAACTTTTTAATTAAATTTTATATGGAGTAGAATTCTTTAAGGTTAATGTGTAATTTATCCAATTTTGTTATTTTGTTAGATAAAAATAATTAAATGAAATATGAATTTGACGTAAACCAAATTGAATAAAAACAATTTAAAGTATTGTTTCTACTAAGCCCATACTTTCATTTAAATATGTTTTTGATGCAATATACTCTTCCATAAATTCGACTATTCTGGAATCACATTAATTATTAATTTTCTAATTTCATAAACTCAAATGCGATTTTCAAAACTTGAATAAACAACCTAAAAGCATGATAAATGTATAAAATTAATTCATATTATAAAATTAATATGAATTACTGTGAGTATATTTTCAAGATAAGAAAAATTTCCAATATGATATTTATGTAAGCTTATATAGTGAATAAATATCAAGCTTATATATTGAATAAGTATCATCCTACATAGAGATGTGCAAAAGCATAATCTTGGTTACAACTTTTCACGATATTCCCAACTCATTGCATAATGAACTAATGTTGGATTTGGGATTGAACTATAATAATGAAGCTTTAAAATTTGGAATTGTTTTGTTGCAAAAACACTGGTTTGAAATATAAATCTTTATTATAATGTTAATTAATTTGGATATTTCTTATTATTATTAAATTATAATGATAACAATAATAATTATCTTTCATACCTACATAATTTTAGTAGATAATAATACTTAATTTATTGTGAATGTTAATTAATTTGGATATTTCTTATTATTATTAAATTATAATGATAACAATTATCTTCCATACCTACATAATTTTAGTAGATAATAATACTTAATTTATTGTGATAAAGTCCAAGTGAATGCTATGACTCTAATATTTTATTAATACGATTAATATAATTCTTAAATATGCTAGAATTTGATTTTATTATTAATTGACATTAGAATTTAAAATCCAATTATAATAAGAAATTGTTAGTAATTTTCTTTTCAATAATATGATTTTAACACATACATAATTGTAATAGCAATTGCAATTACATTTACATTTACATCTTTTTTTGTTACAAATTGACATCTTGTATTTGGGCATCCATAACATAGTTAGACGTACTCTTGATAAAAATATGGTAAATTCATTTGATACGATTAATTAATTAATTAAATATCACAATGCTTATTTTTATCAACAATCACAATCATATTTACAATTTTTATTTATTCTTAAAAATTGGTATCTTGTATTTAGTAATCTACATTATAGATATTTTCTCAAAAAACTCATATAAATTTATTTAATACAAGTAATTAGTTAGATACTATAATAATTAATAAGCTGAATGAAGCCCCAAGGGTTAGCTCAGTGGGTCAAAAACCGTGCCTCGCCATCGGGAGGTCACAGGGTCGAATCCACCCAAAGCCCTTGGGGTTAGGTCTTGCAGTGGGACAAGGGGTGATTTAGCCTAGCTATCGCCCAGATTTTTCTGTGGATGTAGCGATCAATCACTCACAAGGGTGCTCATGAACCACATGCAAAAAAAAAAATAAAAAAAAATAATAAGTTGAATGTTATAATTTGCAAATTTATGTTTTATTCAGTTTTAGTAATTTTGTATGTTAAATTTATTATATTGTTGATTTTTTTAAACTTTACTCTACCCTTTTTAACTTTACTATTTACACGGTCACATAATTATTTATTTATTTATTTATATTTTTTTTTGTAATAAGCATTTGATTAGCGGAAACTGTACAATTGTAAGACACTGTCTGTCTCATATGATTTTCTGATTCGACAATACCCATCACTTAATAAACTATTTAATGTTTGGTGACCTGGCTAGTTAGCTGGTGGGATTTTTCGCGATGGTTAATTGATTTCTTTTATGCTGGAACTGCATGCGGCTAAAGGCTCACTCCCAAGGTATTGCATGTGGACTGCGGTAGCCTTCACATGGCCTCCCATGCCTACTGTCGTTGTCATTAATTCCACAGCTCCCGCCCTGTACATGGCCTGAGTAGGTCATTCGGCCTTGACACGTCCTCTCAGAATTGCAGCCTCATCAACAGTGTAGCTTACACCTCCTGAGATTAGCTCTTATCCGGAATGGTTTGGTATGACCTCATTTGTTTTGGCAATTTCCCTATGGAGGCCGCTCTTAGACGACCCTTCCTTAGCCTTCTAGCGCGACTAGATACAACTATACCAGTGTGAATGATAGCCTTACTGGCTTCGAGCTCATGGTCCAGCTGCAGCTAAGACTGCTTCAGGTAGCACTACCATTTGCAGTTGAATTTATTCAATTTCTTCTTTTATTTTATTTTATTTTATTTTCTTTATTCTTCAAGCTGGTCTCGTTACTAGTGTGACAATCACCTCATTCGTTTTCATGTGGCTTGTAATTTTCACAGGGATTCTGGTCACTAGTTTGGGGTTCGCACTTGCTACAAAGGAGAAGGCGCTCTCCAAAGCTACGCTACGATAGTAGTCGGGTAAGCATCCTTCTAGTTGGAAAAGATTACAGCGTTGTCTGTCATATGGCCTTGACCCACTTCAGACTATCTGCTCTTCGTTAAATGGCATACTATCGTCGTGTGTTTGAAAGTTCTCCTTTGTTAAATAAGAGCACTCCTTTGTTTTCTTAAGGGTTTCACTTATGAGTGTTGAGGGCTTAGTTCCCACTAAGACATCTGAGCTCCCTGATACACTGCTCTATTTCATTTTGCTATTTGTGCTTAAAAGTGTAAGGGGTTTTGGCTACAGTTTATAAGTTTAACTCCTCGGTTGTATTACAGTTATTCGATACAACCAGAACAGTGTGATTATGTTTTGATTTCTTTAATACAATAAATATTTAAGGTTTTTGCATGGATCTTTCATTACTTCTTTATTTATCTATACTTTATCTGTTCAGTTTTCCCTATATTTGCTAAGTTCTCTGTATCAAAAATGAGGGTTCTCGACCCTGATGTGGCAGTGGATTCCAACTTGTCAATTGGTTCAAATGAATGATTTTCTGGAAGATCTGTTGTAGAGATTTCTTGTAATTACGTTTGGGCCTTGGTGAACAATTGACAGAGTCGCGCTTCTGAAATGAAGCTTAAGGGTTTTTCTCATTTTCTGGTTTTCAATCCTTTTGTGGGTTCCGCTCTCCATTAGCGTTTCCAGGATTGCGGTTTGTTTGAAAGTTCTCCTTTGTTAAATAAGAGCGCTCCTTTGTTTTCTTAAGGGTTTCACTTATGAGTGTTGAGGGCTTAGTTCCCACTAAGACCTCTGAGCTCCCTGATACACTACTCTATTTCATTCCGCTATTTGCGCTTAAAAGTGTAAGGGGTTTTGGCTACAATTTATAAGTTTAACTCCTCGGTTGTATTACAGTTATTCGATACAACCATAACAATGTGTGATTATGTTTCGATTTCTTTAATACAATATATATTTAAGTTTTTTGCATGGATCTGCCATTACTTGTTTATTTTATCTGTATTGTATCTCTTTAGTTTTCCCTATATTTGTTAAGTTCTCTGTATCGAAAATGAGGGTTCTCGGCCCTGACGTTTGGGCTTTGGTGAACAATTAATAGAGTCGCGCTTCCAAAATGAAGCTTAAGGGTTTTTCTCTTTTTCTGGTTTTCAATCCTTCTGTGTGTTCCGCTCTCCATTAACATTTCCAAGATTAATAAATAGTATAATTTGTCAGTGGCAGCTGCCAACAACTTTTACTTCCTTTTACAATACCTTTAGTAAAAACAGTGGGTCGTGTGACCTTTTAATTTTTTAATGCGAGTTGTTTGTGTATGGTATTCCAACTAAAATCAGAACATCACCTAATATATTGTTTTTGCTATCTCCTTGAAAAAGGTATGTTTTCCTTCATGTTACCATTAAACTTACCTTGATTACCGATTCTCCGAAATCGACAAATAATTATGTGAAATAAATGACTACACCTATGTCTATTTAATTTTTTCCTTCATATTACTCAACTTATGTTGATTGCTGATACTTGACAATCGACAAATAATTATGTTAAATAATTGACTGTATTTTTATCTGTCGCTCTGATTTTTTAATATTCAAAGAATCAACCATCAACCAAAAAAATACCTTACATAATACCGTCATGGCCTAATACCATCATTGCCATACAAATTTTAAAAATTATCTATGCAAATTGGATATGAGATGAATATAACTTGGATATCTTAATCACTTCAATATATCAAATCCGCCTTTGAGAACATCCATTATCACGCTGTAGATAGAACTTCTCACACTGTAGAGAGAACTTAGGTCAATACTAAACAACTCAACATTATTGGTCAATATTTAAATTTCCAAGTCACAAAATGGTCAATGCCAGGGTCTTCCCCCATTCTTAGCATGTGTAGTTTCAATGTACTGGAATCTAAAGATTAATTTCACTACACCACGTTTAAATGTAAGGTTCTACCAGGAATAATCCAAGTGTTTGGTACCTCCAGAGAAATTGCATGAAGGAAAACTTATTTTATTCAAAATAATAGAAAAGACACTATGTTATAAGCCGACATCTGTCGATTGCTGATTTTCCGAATAATGGGAAATTTGAAATTAGAAACATGGGGGCGGTAAATTATTTGACTGTTGTGATGGCTTAATATTCATGAAATCAGTAAGCTTGATTGTTTTGATTACTTAATATCCAAGAAGCTGATTACCTGAATAATAGGAAATCTGAAATAAAAAAAACATGGGTGCGGTCAATTATTTGACTCTTCTGATTGCTTAATATTCAAGAAATCAGTAAGCTTGACTGTTCTGATTGCTTAATATTCAAGAAATTTGTAAGCTTGATTGTTCTAATTACTTAATATTCAGGAAATCAGTAAGCTCAGGTCATAAAGCAGATCCACAGTTTGGTCATTCAACTTGACCTTTGATGAGAAAAAATACAAATAACAATCACTAATAGTAGCCCTTGACCAGTTCAACTCATCCTTTCAAAGTTATGTCCTCTATATAGAGAAATTGAGCTTTTTTAGATTCCACTGTTTTCCCTTATTACTAGGTTTGATTATTTAATATAGAGACAAGGTGACGTGCTTTATTATCAATTTTTAGCTTTTTTATTAAATTTGAGTAATGTCTAAATGTAGACTAAGTTAATAATTTTAGAAATACTAAAAAGTTAAAATGGTTAGTTTATATTATTCATTTAAAAAAAACGAAACAAATTAAAAATTTGTTTATTTTCGCTTTGTCTTTATTTGTTATTTTATTTCAATTTAGTTAAAAAAACCTTTATTGCAGGTAATCACATTTTTTTTTGTTAATATCATCTACCTCAACAAGAATAATTAACAAATCTCCCAGTATTAGAAGAATTATATTGAGGATAAAATTCATAGAACCGAATGTAACAACTATTTGCATAAATTGAGAACAAATTATTTCACCAATTCCAAGATTGCATTTCAACTCTTTAACTTTTCCATTAGTCTAAATTAACCAAATATCGTTATAATTTCCGCTTGTTCAATGGTTTCGAACATAAAAAAAAATGAAGTCATTGAACAAGTTTCGAACATAAAAAAAGTTAATTCATTGAACAAGCCAATAGGTTAAACTACAAACCACCATTGGTTGGGCATTCGCCACGTCAAAGTAGACAACATCCACATTAATTCTAGTGTCGTATAAAGGTGATTTCTGCCGGTTTGCTAATTCCAAACTTCTCTACTAATCATCCAAAACTACCATTACCCCCTAAATAAGACAGGAAAATATACACTATTTCATCCTTTTCACCTAACATCAGAAACGCTATGATAAGAATTATCAGCTATATTTCCATTTTTAAACTTCTCACCTAACTCCATTCCCACTATAGATGAATTTTCGTATATGACAATCAACATACAAACAGTTGGAGCTCTGATTAACAACGAGAGTATTTATATTAATAATGTGATATTTATGTAAGCTTATATCGTGAATAAATATCAAGCTTATATATTGAATAAGTATCATCCTACGTAGAGGGAGAAGCATAATCTTGGTTACAACTTTTCATGATATTTCCAACTCATTGCATAATGAACTAATGTTGGATTTGGGATTAAGCTATAATAATGAAGCTTTAAGATTTGGAATTGTTTTGTTGCAAAAACACTAGTTTGAAAGATAAATATTTATTATAATGTTAATTAATTTGGATATTTCTTATTATTATTAAATTATAATGATAACAATAATAATTATCGTTCATACCTACATAATTTTAGTAGATAATAATACTTA